>VZSE01007341.1:0-18190 GCA_013398275.1 Promerops cafer
TCAACATCACCCCAGGACACATGCTCTTTTCCCATCCTACCTTATGCATTCTCTGCAGCTGTAGAATACCTTACTTCTAGAAGCATTCTTTATATATTTAAAAATTAGAAAGAAATGCTTTAAAAACAAATGGTACTCCAAACTGGGCAACTTCCCCTCCCCCAAATCCTTTGGAAAGCTTCCTTTTTACTTCTAGTCAGTAAAATTTAGATTTCAAGGCTCACTTATGAATAAAAATGGAAGAGTCAGTTTTCTTTCCTCATGCCAGCAGAACATTTTAGTAGTGTCTGCTTAAATCAAACCTTTGAAATAATTAAGTGAAAATATATTTTAAGGACATTGCAGTAGTCAGTGAACTTACTGAACTCATGGGTATAAGAGTCAAAGAATTTTTATGTGTACATACATTTTTTTGTACACACCAGAAACAAAACCACTGATCTAAATACAAAATTTCATGCTTCATGCATAAGCCAAGGACTCAACCTTCAGAAGAAATATCTTTCAAGGTCTGCATTTTTATTGTTCATTTTGAAGATTCCCATGCCTTCCTCAAGCATTTGATAATAGTTCCTATTAGTGGCTGAATACTGAATTACATGGATTATTGATACCTATCTGCTTCTGCTAGATTGTAACATTTTCTGTGTTAAGTGTAGTAAATCTGGTGGGTTTACCAGACAAAAGAAAATACCAAAAGCTTCATTCCAAAGGTGGTTTATGGCTGGTTCTTTTTATGTATTCTTACACCTTTTTTTAATCTTTATATATTTCTCTTCTGATGATCTTGTCCTTTTTCATTTATCTGTTTCTTAGACACACATTATATTTAAACTGTTCTTAAGTTCTTTTACTTTATTCCTCTTTCCCTTTAAAAAAACAAACTCAAAAAACCCACATCTCAAATGATATTCCATTTTAGTGTTTACTTAAACACAACAAAAATTAATGAATATGAATGACATACAACTTTCTTCTTACCTCTAGGTTAAGGTAGAGTTCAGCTAAGAACAACACAAAGGCATGAAATTGTTTTTGAGCAGTCTCATCTCCTTTGGCAGCTTCATCTCTGTTTTCATACTCTGTTTGGCACCTGAAAACATTAAAGCAAAATTCATATAATCAATAGACAACCCAACAAATGCAACATGCTACTTATTTAATAGAATGCTAAGAACTTATTCACTGCATTAGGACTACTAAATGCTGAATAGTAGGAAGTTTGATTTGTGAAGGAAGTGAGAGGACTTCACAAAATGCAGATTTTTGTTCTTCTAGGTGAGCACAGATATCTGAGAAAGCAAAATTAAATAGGGCAAATTGCAACATGTAAAAATTAAAAGACAGTTACACAGTTTATATACTAGAATATGGGTCCAGGAAGTTGAACATGGGCAGACAAACACCAACAGAAATAAAATAGGTGTACTGTGAAAGATGTTTTCCCCATTTCAGGGTGCTGCCCACATTGTTTTAGATGCCTTCACATTTATTTGATAAATTCTTTATCCTACCATTTTAAGTGACAGAAGCAAAATTTAGATATAAATGTAAACAGTGAGGATTAAGATAACATCACAGTGAGGTAATTTTTTAGTATTCAACAACTGTGTTCTTTTAAATTTATCATGCCTTTACTCCTAAACATAGGTGGACTAAGTGAAACTTTTAAAGTAAGAATCAAGTCTGGAGCTTAGGAAGACAAAAGTCCTTAAAGAAAAAGACTAATTTCTAAAGAAATCTGAAGTATTAAAGTATACTATTCCTTCAAGTGTCATACAGTAAGATTTAATAGGAAATACATCCATTTAAAAAATGTTGCATTTTTGTCAACTGTGAAGTCTAATCATTATTAAACCTTAATCCCCCAAATTCTGTAGTAACTGAAAACTGAAGAAATTTATCCTTTTGGATTTTATGCATCATAGGTGTAGTCAGTTAGCAAACCAACAAATAAACTTTTCACAGCAACTCCAGCCAGAAAAGTAATTAAAGAAAAAACACAATGAAATAAGCAAGAGTCAAAGGACAAAGACAGTACATATACATGCATTTAGTATACATTTAAAGTTGACTACCTTTTGAATTTACCCTATCTTGGTATCAGTACAATATACTCAACTGAAAGGAGTCTACAGAACTTGGTGTCCTATTTTCATATTAAAAATATGTGTTAGATACCTAGTATGTACCTATGCTTTAATAATCCTCAATCTAAATTTCTATTTTAAATATGCACACTATGTTAAGAGTTACATACAAAAAAGGAAGACAACCTGAGAAAGTAACAGGCTTAAAATGACACACTGATACTGACCTTTGAAGTAGCAACTGCCGAAAGCTCCCACTTTGTGTACTAATGGTTAGATGGTGAGATAGATAGTTACACAACCGTGCTCCCATGTAGGAAAAATTTGGGACAGACGTGGCCTTCCAAAATAAAAGTGGAAAAATAAATTATTCATAGCAGTCATGATTAGGTTATCAGGAAATATCTTTAAGAGATTTTTGAAAATCTGTCTTTAACAACAATTGACTAGACAATTGAAGAACAGAAGATTAATAATTACTATTTCTCATGTTAATTTTTCTCTCATAAACACTTTACTATATGCATTTCAGCACTTTGAAGTTCATTATATTGATTTTGTGGCTTTAAGAAAATAACCAGCATTGTGCCATTTGTTCTCAATTCTACTTCTCCATTGTGACCTACACCAAAGAGTATCTGAAAGTCACTTTCAAACTGTTAATAAAAAAAAACAGCAATAAAAAGACCAAAACAAAACCAAAAGTGGACATTAAGACTTTTTTTAAGGACCAAACAGTGTGTTAAATATATCACCTTCATTCAGTCTAAGAGCTATTTATCCCAGATTTTTATTTTTGGCAATAAGGAATGCTCAGGGAAAGAGTACAAGAACATGGTAAGTAAAGATAAATACTTTCTCCTGCACATGCTCCAGCAAACTGCAGAATAGCAAACTTCTGATTCAGATATTAAAACTGTATCATTACAGGTAATAGTTCTTAATAAGTCCTTTTTTCTAAAACAAGTCCTGTTACTTTGAATATTTATACTTTGCAACGAAATTCAACAACGTAAGTTATACACTGTCTGAAAAATATTTTGCTTTGAAACTGATACTTGAAAATTCCAAGAGGTGGTAAAAGTACTTTGGAATCCATTAGTGTTTACATTCAACCTCTCTTAGAACTTAAAGCAGAACATTCCCTTATTTTGACAATTAGTTACTGCTCATTTGTTTTGAGCTCTCTTCTAGCAAGACTTGGATTTGATATTATTTCTCAGATATAGCTTCAGTGAAAAGAGGCTCAAGTCAAAGTAATTTGATCAGCTCTGCCAAAAAAAAACCCCATGGATACTAAGAATTCATTAAACTTTTCCTTTGGCTTTATCATCTTTGAACATTCCTTTTACATCTATCAGTGCTATAAATGTGTTTGCATGCTTCTGCTTCTAACATATTTGAAAAAGCATCTTGCCATTATCATGTCAATGGATTATAGCTACTTACCTTCTACAGGCAGAGGAAAATATGCACTAAACATAACTGTACTATGTGCATTACACTGCTGGAAAGAACTGAGATATCTTTGAAAGATACAGCAAATTTAAGTAATTAAGAAAGTCAAATTGACTTTAGTTTCCAATAAGAGGCATGTGAAATAGCTAACGAGCTTTTTGGTGCTTTAGTTCAATCAGTTGCTTGGACTAGAAGTGACCCCCTTTTTATAAGGCAAAATATGTCACTTAAATTACACTTCTCTTTCCTAAGAAAAAAAAAACCCAAGCCCAAAACCAATCTCAACCAAAAAAAAAAAGCCACAAATAAACAAAAACCCCCAAAACCACCATAAAACACACAAAACAAACCAACAAAATCCCACCAGAACAAACCACCACACAGTCAAAACCAAAAACTACTTCAAACATCATCTGTATTTTTTTAAACCATTATCTTCCCAATCAGTTGGTCTGTATTTGTGGTTGCATCACATACTGAAACAATGCCATTTGGGGTATTCTGACCTAGCGTAGCACACAGAGACAAAAATAAATAAATAAATAAATCTCATATCTTACTAACCAATCATTATAGTACAATAATGTCTTCCCTGAATTATTGTTGCTTTGTAATCCCAATTTATCTCCAACTCCAAAAAAGTCAAAATCTAAGCATGAAGGCTAGCCTACCAATACATATCTTGAGAAATTTTACTTGCTGTAACAGCAACAGTACACCATACTAATTACACAATAGTCAAGACTCTTAAGCTATGACGTCAGCGTGTTCAACTTTTGGAGAACAAGCTAACTGGCACTTCACTCTGTCAAGACATAAATGGATTAGGAAGAACAGGGGGAAGTATATAATTAAGTCTTACAGACAGGCTAAGATACCTGATACCCAGATGAAGGGAAGATTGTACAGGATTTTGGTTTCTTTTATTTTAGCCTTTTTTCCTTCACAAACCTAGCATCTGTAGATCTGCTCAAACATCACTGATGCAGATGCTTATAAACACACTTCAGCATACTTAAATGAAGTTTTTAGATAAACCAGGACAAGTAAAAACATATACTTGAGCAGAGGCTCAAGAGAGAAGAATAAGCATAGTTGACTGACACTCACTGTCATATCCTGACATACAACGAAGCTGAAATCATGTGCTTTTGCATACTAGGACAGCATTTTGCACTAAGTTTTATTTTTCAGAAAAATTGTTATCTTTCAGACCAATAACACTCAGTGCTTCTCAGTTAAGGAAGGCACATCCAACCCTAACATTGGACTTGTTTTAAATAGGGGGAGAGAAAAAGAGGCAACATTAAAATACTTATATTAAACAAGAGTCAATTTATTAAACATATATGAAGTTTCTTCAAATAAAGTTATATGGAATATTTTCATCTTTTATTAACTTTTCTCCATGTGTCCAAATAAAGGATGAAAAAATTATGCTGCCAAACACAGCACAAGTAATCTTAATGTATAACTAAACTGTTCTTAATTAAATGTGTATCAATTTTGTATTATAGTAAGAAACTTAAGACTCTACAGTTCTTAAGACTACACAATGCGTGACAATCACATAGGTTCTACATACCCCAGATTATTTCACAGTAAAAAAATCTGCAAGTATCTGCACTTAAAACGTGCATAAAGTTTACATTCTTCAATGTAGAATTTGAAAGCAACTCAGGATAATGGGAGATACCTAATGTAATAAATAGCAAGCAGAAGTCTGACTTCATTTTCTGCAGCAAGCCCAGAAGACAGTAGCAGCAGCTCATTTGTTAAGCAACACAGATTAAGCTGTTTTTTCCAATGGCTCCCCAAATTAGTACAGAGTTCAGCTCAAGGTCTCTGTCCTCATTTCTATGACCATCAGTGGGACTAGACCTAGTTACCAGCAGACTAGCTTTCCTTTTTTCTAATTATCATGTTCTGAAATAGTTATAATACCAAATGAAGAACAAAGCCTGTCAGTAAAAAGAGCATTTCCCAAAGTAGGTATATTTTTTTTAAATACAAAAGAACAAAAAATATCTATTATGAAGAATATTTTTGTAGGATAGAATAAAAATGTACAACTGACAGTCTCTGCTATGCAAATCCAGCAATTCAAATATAACTTCTTTAATGAACTGCTGTAATTTCAACTCTAGTATGTGACCTGAGAGATTCAAATACACAACAAAGGAAACAGAGTAAATTAGGGAAATTTATCAATCAGCCAAGTATATCTCACTTGAGCTATCATTACAGTTTATTGAGAAAAATCTTTCCCTATAAATTTCAGTCTAAAAAAGAAAAGTTCAAACCATTAAAATACTATGTAGGCCCAATGATATAACAAATAATACTAGCATGCATATCTTGCACCCTAGGTAACACAGACATAACATCCATGTTAAGACAGAATACACAGGCTACCTGTTGATATACGAGTTCAACAAGTTCTTGCAAAGTCTCATCCGCAGTGACCCAGCCATTCACTGTTTCGGCAAACTGCTCTATTTCAGTTTCAAAACAACCTGGTTGCTCGGCGAGGTGATTTAGAAAGTCTTGTACATATTCTGCCAAAGTCAGATAGCCATCATATTCATCTTCAAAGGAAGAATCCTATAGCAGTGAAAGAATATACCAGCTATTTAAAAGAAACCTTAAATAAAGTCGTCACACTTACTATCTCCAGAAGTAACCATATAGCCCTTAGTCTTGAGTAACTCCTGATGCTCTGCATACTTGATAGTGGTCTTTATTACACATTTCACTTAAACATTTTTAGCAAATATAGACCTTTGCATCAAAAAACTCTAGTAGTCAAGAACTAGGTAACATGTTTTTATAGAGATTAAGGTCTCCCAGCAAAACACATCAAAAGACATTAAAAAGAAATTAGTTTGCCAAGTTGACTGTAAGATTAACAAACAAACACTAAGTATACCTGCTAAGAATAAAATTACCAAACTGAGGCTCAACACCCTTTCCTGATGCACACACAAACTGTGCTACAGCTATATGAACTGTAGAAGAAAAAATAATTTAAAATTGGAAACAAAATATTTTGAGATTACCTAGAATGCAAAAATGCTCCAAAATATGCAGGAGGGGGAGAAATTACAGAAATACAATACAGTGTAATGTTCCCATGTATAAAATACAGACAGGAAATAATGCACTTTATCAATGTTTATGCTCCTGCTCATGGAACAGAAAGCCACCCTACTGGGTTTGTGTGGCCAGGTTTTGGTAGCAGGGGGAACTGCAGAGGTAGCTTCTATGACAAGCTGGTGGAAGCTTCCCCCGTGTCTGGCAGAGCCAACACCAGCTGGCTCCAAGATGGACTTGCCACTGGCCAAGCCTGGGTCAATCAGAGATGGCAGTGATGCCGTGGGGATAATGTAGTTAAGAACAAAAGAAAGTTATTGTGCAGATGTAATTGGGGCCAGAGGAGAGTGAAGTGAGAATACGTGAGAGGAACAACTCTGCAGACACCAAGGTCAGTGCAGAAGGAGGGGCAGGAGGTGCTCCAGGCACTGGAGCTGAGATTCCCCTGCAGCCCGTGATGAAGACCATGGTGAAGCAGCTGTGGCCCTGCAGCCCAGGAAGGGCCACAGGCATACAGAGATCCATCTGCAGCTTCTGGAAGAACCCATGCCAGAGCAGGGGATGCCTGAGAGGAGGCTGTGACCCCGTGAGATGCCTGTGCTGGAGCAGGGTCCTGGCAGGGACCTACGGACCTGTGGAGAGAGGAGTCCACACTGGAGCAGGTTTCCTGGTAGGACTTGTGACCCTGTGGGGAACCCACGCTGGAGCAGGCTGTGCCTGAAGAACTGACCCTGTATGAGAATGACCCACAGTGGAGCAGTCTGGGGTGAGCTGTTGCCTATGGGTGGACTCACACTGGAGAAGTTCATGGAGAACTGTCTCCCATGGGAGGGACTCCATGCTGGAGCAAGGGAAAGACTGACTCCTCTCCCAGAGCAGTGGCAGGAACAACAGGCGATGAACTGACCATAACCCCCATTCTGGTCTCCCAGTGCCGATGGGGGTGGAGAAGGTAGAGCTGGGAAAGGGAAGGAAGGTGTTTTTAAGGTCTTATTTTACTTCTCATTATCCTGTTCTGATTTTTGTTAGTAATAAATGAAATTCATCTCTCTAATTCAAGCCTGTTTTGCTCATGGACAGTATTTGGTGAGTGATCTCCTCCTGGTCCTTTCCTCAACTCATGAACATTTGTTATATTTTCTCTCCCCTGTCCAGCTGCGGAGGGGAGGGAGAGAGAGGCTTTGGTGGGTGCCTGGCATTCAACCAGGGGCAACCCACTAATTTTGTCCATTCAAAAATGAATGTATCTAAGTCTCTAAAGTCAATGCTGTCCTGAATAATTACAATGCTAGTATATGAGAGGAATAGCATAGAAAGCAACATACTTTGTGATGTAATGATAATAACACAGTACCAATAATTCACCTTTTCATACTGTACAAAAGATTGTGAAAAGTATCTCATGAAATCTCAGAAGAGCAAGCAAGAACCTGAAGAGGAAACTGCTAAAGAGCTGACATAATTAGTGATTCAAGACATAAGGGTAACATACAAGATATCAGAATTCTCAACTGATCTACTATTTAATGTGAAAAAGATTTAAATATATCTACTGTAATGAAAAAATCAAGCTAAAAATGACAACCACTTTTTCTTTACTTAGTGGACATAAATACACTGATAAGGTTTATAATTACATTCTCCCTCTCCCCACCATCCCTCCCTTAATGAGGGGATATCCTTTACTTTCTGTCTTCAAAATGCCTCATTCTCTTCTCTACTGCAAAGCAACATGGATCTGTGAAAGATAAAAGCTCTGGATACGAACTGTGGAGAAAGACAGATACACATTGCTGAAAATCAAGTATTGGCATTAATTTCACAACCTGTAAAGAATGTGGGGAAAAATTCAGATTTTCCAAAATTCTTTAAAGACCCATGTTGCAAGAGTATACAACTTAAGCTAATGAGAGACACATCAGTATAACAGAAGAAAAACTAGAAAGGTTTCATATGATGTTTAAGTAGAATATTTGCCCAGTGAATAATACTGAAGACAAAGCTAATGTGGCCCAGCAGAAATAGGAAAAAAAATATGGATTTAAGGAAATGGTGGCAAATCATTATTACTCATAAGGATAAAGCCTTCAACAACCTGATCCAAGTTGATTTTGCTCTCAGTTGGGATCAGACCAGAAGAACTTCAGAGGTCCTTTCCAACCTAAATTATTCTATTATTCTAATGGTTTAGAGCTTATGAAGCCAAAGAATAAAAGCTGACAAGCCTCTAACTTGCTAAATATTCTATTTCTCTAAAGGAAATAAAATTTTACTAGGCAATTTCAAATAGCTCAGTAAAAGTTTTGTACAACTATTTTGGTCCACAGAACTATGACATTATTGTGCAACAACTGCAGCTTAGTCACATACAGCACAACTAGTATCTCTTCAAACGACGTGTTTGAAAACTCTCCAGCCAAGTTGCAGGGGATGCAGCTGCTGTAGCTAGTAAAAGAAGCTGCTCTTTCTGAAAGCCATCAGGTTGTTATGAGATCCTCATTTAGTAGAGATGAAGGCATATTCCTCTCATCCTCACCTGATAAAAATTCACTCTTGGAGGAAACATCCTTGTTCTGTAAGGGACTCAAATCCCATTTGGTATACTGGTGTCCTCATATTCATATTCCTCTTCCCATTTTATAATTAAAAGGCTAACCACAGAGGCTAAACTCAGCCCCATATTCATCTACCTCTACTAATTATGCAACTTCAAAGGCAGTCTAGGTTTTAGTAATTATGCCAAGGAACAGAACAAATGGGAGAGAAAAAATAATTCAAACTTTATTATATGTTGTATATTGCTAAATTAGGAGCACTCAATACTTAAAACCTAATTAGATTTTAGTCCAGTAACTCCTAGACATAAACCCCTCATGTTTCTCACTGGCAGATTTTAAGGTTTAACAAAGGAGATAGAACCACGTACTGTATCAACTAAGTTTTGGGTTTTTATCCTCAGATTATACCTACTCAGCAAGTATACAATAGTTAATGCAAAATTAGGTATAAAGACTGTTATAGGTACAAACCTCATATGACATGAATAGGTGATTTAATTGGCACCTTAATGTTTGACTAAAAGTATAAACCCCACTAGTGAGGCTGCTTAACCTCCTTTTGGAAATTAGTTGAAGAAAAAAAAAAGGAGGTAGAGGGGAAATTCCACCTAAGATAATACAAATATCACTCCTAAAACTATTGAGATCGTTATGCCCTTCTGATAGAGTAACAGTCATATTATTCTCATATATCCATGTCAGAGAACAAGTCTGACATTTCCTACTGGCAATCCAAACCTAAATCTAGTCACCAGTTCTACTGCAGATATCCACAACTTCCAATGGGATGGACAGCTGTATGCAAACAGAATCCCACAGAGATCTTTCCTCCCCAAAGTCCTAGTAAAGTTTTCCTGAAAAATCTAGTATGCCTTGGATGCTGTAGCCCTTAAAGTATCTTCACAGGTAGCTGATAATTTTGAGTATCAGAACTAACTGGAGATTAAATAATCTAACAATCAAATGTTATATGGACACATAGTAATTACAGTAATGTACAATCAAACAAGGAATCAACCAACACATTTCTAAATCAATAAATGTTTAATAAATAGCAAAAAACAACATGAATTTTCAGATCTAAAAATTTCAAGGAACATTATAAATGAAAGCTAAGTATTACTTGTAAGAAAAACTGTATTTTCTCAAAACTGCTTTGTTTCAAATTTTAAAACCCATGGTGAAAATCTGTGTAATAGCAAAGTGTGCTAAATTCCTTATTTTTATTGCAGGTGGATCCAGTTTACAAAATTAATTCAGCTATTAAAGTAAAAAAAAACCTCAAAAAACAACAACAAAAACTAACAAACAAAAAAATCCCCAAACTTGGTAATAGTGAAGGACTAACAAGTCTGAAACATCACTATTCTATCCCTAGTATACTCTGATTAGATTAGGGTTCCTACAACATACTTCCAAATAAATGTTCTAGGTTTTGCTACCATTTTAAGAGTTATTTTTGTTAACAGATAAGTCACTTGTATTCATAGCATATTCCTACAACATGCCTGTGCGTTTTTGCAAAACAGCTGAAAAGCAACATTGCTGGACTCAAAACTTTGTAATTATACATATGCACGCGCATGCCATCCCAAATGGCATTTTTTCTTTATTCATAGAAACCATGTAACATGTACTGGGGCAAAGTAGTATTTTTTCCTCCTAGATTATCCATTCACAGAAGCATGTTTGTACTGGCATTTGTCAATGGTTGTATATGATTATGGGCTTTTATTATTCAGGACGGTGATTTTATTCAGTAAGCTGGCAAAGCCGGTAACATCCAGATAACATTGATTTTACTGGTGAGAAAAAAACCCTTCAAAATTCCAAACCACCATGTTTAGCATTCAAATCAAGTATTTTTCCTTAAGTTATTCAAAATAGATTTGTTTCAGTATAATTGTTTATTATAATTTGATTGTATTTGTAAAAGCAATAGTTCCCACCTACTTATACCAGTACCAGTTTATCTGCCTGCATAACAAAAAGATATGCCAAGAATTCACACAGATCTTCCCTAGAGTAGAATTACTGTAGCAACAATATGGAAGACATGGAGAGTAGAAAATAAGAAGTACCAACTTTTATTATGTGGTGAATGTACAATATGGATCGGAGATTACCCTTAGCCTGGCTGCAAATATATTTCATATTAGGCATGCTGCTAGGAATGAGCCCAAACCTACTTTTTTGCCCTCTGGTGATACAATATCCCTGAAGGAATTAAAAGACACATGATAGTACATAAAGTTAGGCAGTCATGGCAAATCATACCCATGGCATAGTAAATTTAGGAAAGGTAAAGGCTATGCTTAGAAAAGCTGAAGTTCAAGTTTTCTCCCACACTTGCTTCAAAAACCCATGCAATCTGAATAAAAATGCAGCTAAGTTTTTAATGAAAATGCAGTGCAGTTGTAACTATAACAGAGGTAGTTGTGAAAAAGACAGCTTACACTGTTGTTGGGTGTAATCAATAAGGAATATAGTTATCTGGAGCAAACTTCAAGCAAAATACTAAAGGCTTTCACAGTATAACATTCACTTATCACAACATTCTGACTGTGTCTCTAGAGATTATCATCCAAATTTTTGAAATCTCTTCAGCAAATGCAGCATTCAAGTTATCTGATACACAAGAGCACAAGAAACATTGTTAAACTGAATTGGCATATACTAAGAAGAAAAGACTAACACTCACTGCAAAGTTCTGGTTATATCCTGATGGATAAAACTCAGGTGCTTTAACAGACAACTTTGATGTTACCACAGGAGCCACAGCCACCTGAGATTCAGCCATTTCTGGTCCAGAATCGGGAACTGAAAATTTTTCTTGTGATCCAGATGGAATTCTTGCCTGTTGCAGGTGTTCTGAAAAGTTTTTGATAAATGGTTTTTGTTAATGGTTTTTCTTAGAAACCACTAAATTAGTATGTATTCACAGAGTACACAAAAACAAATACATCACTTTTTGGACTTTAAATATACTTATACTATAAATATACTTTGGTCCAAGCTCAGGAGGGATGCATCCCAATAAAGAGGAAGTCAGGCAAAATTGCCAGAAGACACCTGCATGGATGAACAAGGAGCTCCTAGACAAACTCAAACACAAAAAGGAAGCCTACAGAGGGTAGAAGGGACAGGTAGCCTGAGAGGAAGACAGATTGTCCAAGCAGCCAGGGATCAGGTTAGGAGAGCAAAAGCCCTGAGAGAATTAAAACTGGCCAGGGACATCAAGGGCAACAAGAAAAGCTTCTATAGTTATATCCTACCTGACAAATTTGGTGGCCTTCTACAATGGGGTTACAGCAGTGGTGGATGAGGGAAGAGCAGCTACTATCATCTACCTGGAATTCTGCAAAGCATTTGACACTGTCCCACACAACATCCTTGTCTCTAAACTGCAGAGACAGATTTGACAGATGGACCACTCAGTGCATAAAGAACTGGCTGGATGGTCACACTCAAAGAGTTGTGGTCAACGGCTCAATGTCTACATGGAGACTGGTGACGAGTGACCTTCCCCAGGGGTCGGTATTGGGACCAGCACTGTTTAACATCTTTGTTGGTGATATGGACAGTGGGATCAAGGGCACCCTCAGTAAGTTCATTGATGACACAGAGCTGTGTGGTGCAGTCAACATGCTGGAGGGAAGGGATGCCATCCAGAGGGACCTGGAGAGGCATGAGAGGTGGGCTTGTAGGAACCTTATGAAGGTCACCAAGGCTAAGTGCAAGGTCCTGCATCTGGGTTGGGGCAATCCCAAGCACAAGTACAGGCTGGGCAGAGAATGGGTCGAAAGCACCCCTGGGGAGAAAGACTTGGGGGTGTTGGTTGACAAGAAGCTCAACATGAGCTGGTAATGTGCACTTGTAGCCCAGAAAGCCAACGCTGTCCTGGGCTATATCAAAAAAGGCATGACCAGCAGGGCAAGGGAAGTGATTCTGCCCCTCTATGCTGCTCTTGTGAGACCACACCTAGAGTACTGCATCCAGTTCTGAGGCCTCCAACACAACAAAGATGTGGACCTGCTGGAGCAAGTCCAGAGGAGGGCCATGAAGATGATCAGAGGGCAGAAGCACCTCTGATATGGAGACAGGTTGAGAGAGTTGGGATTGTTCAGTCTGGAGAACAGAAGGCTCTGGGGAGACCTTATGGTGGCCTTTTAGTACCTGGTGGGGGCCTACAAAAAAGCCAGAGGGGGAGTTTTTACAAGGTCATGGAGTGATAGGATAAGGAGGAATGGCTTCAAACTGAAAGAATAGGTTTAGACTGGATATTAGGAAAAAATTCTTCCCTGTGGGGGTGGTGAGGCCCTGGCACAGGTTGCCCAGAAAAGCTGTGGCTGCCCCATCCCCAGAAGTGTTCAAGGCCAGGGTGGATGGGGCTTGGAGCAACCTGGTCTAGTGGAAGGTGTCCTGGCCCATGGCAGGAGGGTGGAACTAAATGGTCTTTAGGGGCCCTTCCAACCCAAACCATTCTATCATCCTATACTTCAAATATATATATTTAATATGGATAAAGCTTTCACTTGAGCAAACTCTAGGCACCTTTCTACATGACAGAAAGTAAACACAATCAATGTTCATGTGAAGGTGACCAAAAAAAGGGTGAAAGAGAGCCCTCTCTTTCCCCATGAAAATATCTTTTGTAAGAGCTAACCTGAGAAACTAGTAGATTTTCTTATGATATTCTTGCTGCTTTTGGGTTTTTCTCATAGATTTTATATGTAAAGGCAAGACTCTAAAGGTCAATAAATGGAAGAAATCACTATTTTTTAACATAATACTTAAAGACACTTAACTATCACTTTTGTACACAATTTTAAAAAATATTCCAATGAAACGGCGTTTTTTAAACTACATTTTCCAAATCCATGTTTATAGATTAGCTCCTAAAGTTACTGAAAACATAATCTGGATCTACCTGGAAAAGGTAACCAACAAGTAATGCTTTATGTTACTGTTGGGTTGGGTTTATTTTTTTGTCAAACCTTTAGTCCAGAGTTAGAGAATTCTTCTGTAAGGGGAAGAATGAGAACATCTGCAGCCAGATGAACAAATGGCTAAAACACATACATACAGATGTGTGGGCACAGAAAGGGAGGGAGGGACAGACAGAAATGTTGCAAGCAGGCTACAACGGTACATCATACCTTTACTTGGGCACAGGTCCATAGCCCAAAAACATGACTGCTCATCTAAGGAAAAGTGCAGTTGCCAGACCCCCTACGCAGCCCATCTCCATGCGGTGACCTCTAAGCCCCTAGGTGCGTGGGGTGGGAGAAAGTACGTGTCCTCTTGGCTAGGCCGAAGGGAGGTGTGTGGAGGAAGCCCCAGGGCTCCACTCTCAGTGGGACGGTGACAGGAATGGGGGTGGGGGGTACCGGAGCAGCAAGCGAAGCAGGAGCAGGGCATTATGCACAAAGAAGGGGAGCACAGCGGAGTTTAGGGGGCCACTCCTCGATACCTTCAGCACCGGAGGCCTCTGGAAGGGCGGGGAAGGGGCCACTGCACGGCGGCCAGTACCTGCGTTTCCGGTGCTCAGCGGCGCTGTCTTCGGAGGTCGCAACGGTTGCTGCTGCAGCAAGAGGCCGCCCGTTTTATGCTGCTTTTCAGCCGAGACTGAACTGTGAGAACCACTACCCCCAAGACAGGCCCCACCACCGCCCTCCAACGCGTCCGCGCCGCTGAGAGCAGCGCCACCTCGACCCCGGCCAGCACCTGGAGCTCGGTCGAAACTATCCGACATATTCGGGTCGGGGTGGCTCAGGCGCTCATGGGAAGGAGCCAGCAACTCAATCTCGCTTCGCCGCAGCCCGAGCACTTCACTTTCAGTTTCACCCCCACACACACTGCGACGATGGTCGCGACCCAGGCCGGCTCACAGCGCCCCCTCGCGACCTCTCAACACCCGTCGCCATAGCAACCTCGGTGGCACTGAGGCCTAGCACCACCCGCCGCCGGGAGGGGGAGGAGCACGGCCCGCCAAGCGGCCGAGACTCTGGCCCGCCAGGCGCCATTGTCACCCGCAGGTTTGGGTCAGGCGTGGTATTTGTGATGGTTGTCCCCATCAGCTCGGCTGCTAGGGGTTAAAGGCTCTCGTCTGGATGTCGGGCTGTGTAGCCAACCTCACCTGTTCAAAATTGATGAGTCAGCTTGCCCCTCTTCTCCCCCAACACAGGCTCGGCTTCCAACAACAAAGAAGTTTGTGGTTGGTTTGTGTCAGCAGCTGGTTCTGAGGCCTCGGGATGTATTTGAATCACACCTCCCTCAAAAATCACAAAAGATTGGAAATGGCATTTTCAAAAAGACAATATTCTCTTGTAATTGTTTCCTACAGGAACTAATAGCATACTGTGACTGTAACAGGACCAAGATTGCAGCTATACATGCTAGGAAACCTGTAGCTACAGGTATCTGCTTTTAAAAGCATCATACCACACTGTGCATATGTGGTTTTTCACAAGAAAGGAGTTTGTGTGGAAAAGTTGTAGGTGAGATTGTAAATTTAAGCCAACAAAGTTAACACACCAACTTTTATATATGTCAGACTGTCTGGTTCCTCTTTTGGGAAGCAACCTGTTAAGTAAATTGGAGGCTCAGATTGTATTTAAAGATGGAGAAGTACAATTATTCGTACCCGAGACTAAAGCCATTGAGGCAAGGACTTTTATGTTGCAGGGAACACCAGAACCAGACAATTCTGGAGGAATACTGTAAGCAGTAGAAAATGCAGTAACACCCTTGGTTTGCGCCAGTGGGACTCCAGGCCATTCCCAACAAGCTCAGCCTGTAAGCATTACCCTAAAACCTGTATCAAAGCCAGTAAGGCAGAAGCAGTATCCTTTAAAATTAGAAGCTAGAAGGGGAATCAGGAGTCTAATAGAAAATTTCAGGGAATTTGGATTATTGATAGAATGTGAGTCAGAATATAACTCCTATTTTGCCAGTTAAAAAGCCTGGGATGAATAGATACAGGCTGGTACAAGACCTACGAGTGATCAAGCAAATAGTTCAGGATATCCACCCTGTTGTAGCCAATCCTTATACCCTGTTAACAGCCCTTACAGAATATCACCAGTGGTTTACAGTAATAGATCTGAAGGATGCATTCTTTTGCATACCTCTTGATAAGCAAAGTCAGGGCATTTTTGCCTTTGAATGGGGAAATCCTCAAACTGGCCAGAAGACTCAGCTTACCTGGACTGTGCTACTGCAAGGATTTAGAAATAGTCCAAGGATTCTTGGGAACCAACTGGCAAAAGAATTAGAGGTCTGGAAAAAGAACAACCCCGAAGGGTTGGTCCTGTAGTATGTTAATGACATCTTGCTAGCAATTGAAACTAATGAAAAGTGTATGGAATTGACTATCAGTCTTCTAAATTTCCTAGGCCAAGGAAGCTACAAAGTGTCTTAGGAAAAAGCTCAGATCATGAAGCCGCAAGTTACCTACTGAGAATTTGAAATAATACCAGGACAGTGGAAATTAGGAACGGACAGAAAAGAAGCCATTTTCCAGGTACCCCAACCTGTGACTGCCTGAGATTTAAGAGCATTCTAGGGCATGGCTGGATGATGCAGATCATGGGTTTCAAATTATGGACTTTTAGTTAAACCATTGTATGAGCTTTTAAAGGAGGCCTTGGAAGGACCTTTCATTTGGACTCCTGAGAGTGAACATGCATTCCATAACTTAAAGCTGGCCCTGATGTCTGCACCTGCCTTAGGACTTCCAGACTTAATAAAACCCTTTGAGCTTTTTGTGCACGAACGACAGCACCTAGCCTTCAGAGTTCTGGCTCAGAAGGTAGAAGACTTCAAGAGACCTGTGGGGTACTTTTCAAAACAGCTTCACAAGGTGAGCCAGGGATGGCCCAGATGCCTGCAAGCCATAGTGGTGACTGTTCTCCTCATCCAAGAGGCCAGGAAATTGACTTTGGGACAAAAGATATCAGTGTACACTCCACACGCAGTAACCACTGTATTAGGACAAAAAGGGGGGCATTGGCTTTCCCTGAGTCATATGCTGAAGTATCAGATTATTTGGTGGAGCAAGAAGATATGGAGTTGAAATTAACCACAGCGGTAAATCTAGCCTAATTCCTGAACACCCGGATGCAAGGGGATGAACAGCTAACCCATGATTGCTTGCAGACAACTGAGCAAGTTTATGCAAGGTGACCAGGCCTACAAGACACACCCATTGAAGATCCAGACAGAGTTCTTTGCAGATGGAAGTAGCTTGGTGCAAGATGGAAAACAAAGAGCCAGCTATGCCGTAGTCATGTCAACCAAGATAACAGAAGCTGCACTGCTGCCCATGGACACCTCAGCACAAAGGGCAGAGCTCATAGCCCTATGAAGAGACATGGAATTGGCAGCAGGAAAAAGACCAACTTGAAGTATGCTTTGAGCATTGTGCATGCCCATGGAGCTATATGGAAGGAAAGAGGNAAGGTGACCAGGCCTACAAGACACACCCATTGAAGATCCAGACAGAGTTCTTTGCAGATGGAAGTAGCTTGGTGCAAGATGGAAAACAAAGAGCCAGCTATGCCGTAGTCATGTCAACCAAGATAACAGAAGCTGCACTGCTGCCCATGGACACCTCAGCACAAAGGGCAGAGCTCATAGCCCTATGAAGAGACATGGAATTGGCAGCAGGAAAAAGACCAACTTGAAGTATGCTTTGAGCATTGTGCATGCCCATGGAGCTATATGGAAGGAAAGAGGCCTATTAATAGCACAAGAATCTCCCATTAAATATAAACAAGAAATATCGTTCCTTCTTGATGCTATCCAACTGCCCAAAGAAGTGGCCGTACTACACTTGCAAGGTACACCAGTGTGGGGATTCCCGAATTCATATAGGAAATAGACTTGCAGATAGAACAACACGAGAGGTTGCACAATAAGGCATCCTAGCATTAATACCTGATAAAGCTATGTCACTGCCAGAAGGTAGCCCTGGATATAGTCAAGCAG
>VZSE01007342.1:0-31556 GCA_013398275.1 Promerops cafer
CAAGTTCTTAGTTATTAAGTTAAGAATAAAAAGAATTTGTGTCATTTCTTAATTAAATAGTTTGTACTTCAAAAGCCTTATAGAAAAATAAATAAATCCCCATTTTTCACTTTATTAAATAAAACTCACAACTTATAAGGCTATAACATAAATAAAAACTAATAAACCTCTAAAACGAAACAAAAAACACCATCTCCCGTGCGTTTAATCCCAACTCTAACAAAAAAAAAAAAAAAAATAAAACCACAACATTTTAATGGTGCCCCGTGTGAGGCTCGAACTCACGACTTTCAGATTATGAGACTGATCAAGACACGTGTTAGGAGCCACAACAGTGGGCACAACACTTAAACCACTTCAGATTCAAAGCAGCATCAATAATACCCTTTAATAACTCTCCAGATTTGGATGGTTCTGTTTTTTGGTTTTTTTTTGTTTTTTTTTTTATGGATTGGAAATCCTCATCTCCCACATGTTTCAGCTGCACTCGCAGTTCCCGGTGGGAACAATTGGAAATTTGCAAAGCCAACAGAGGCACTTCCAGCCCCTGGACTCAACCCCTGGAGGGCAAAAGCAGCTCCTGAGCTCAGGGCTGGTGGGGAGGGAGCTGCCCTGGAGCCCTGAGAGCTCAGCAAAGAGCTCGGCACTCTGCAGCATCCGGATGTTGATCTGTTTCCCCAAAGGTGCTGAGACCTCAGAGTCCTCATCTCAAGGGGTTAATGGGAACTGCACATGGCTCTGTTGATCCAGGCAGCTTTTTCTTCCAAAATCTGCAACATGCTGGTGAATTCTCTGCATTCTCTGCTGTGTCCCTGAGCTCTCTCCTAACTCGGGGCAGCACGAGTCAGCAAGAATAAATCCCAGCCTTCAGGGCTTGTCTAACGTTCCTCAGAAGCTGCAAAGGAGGCGGTGGAGAGATCCCAATCTTTTGATGTAAAGAAAAGTAGTGTGAGAATCTGTATATTCATACAGCAGATGGTTCAAAACTCCAGGTTGATCCGAAATGTGGGGTTTTAAAATGTATTTTTATGGCACATTTAGTTTAAATTCTGCCTTCCTGCAGATTTTACAGATTTGGAGCGCTATTCATAGCATCAAAATTTTTATAGAGAAAATGAAATAAAACATAAGACCTGTGCTTTATAGAATCATAGAATGGTTTGGATTGGAAAAGACCTTAAAACTCATCTCATTCCTACTCCCCTTCCCTGGACACTTTCCACCATCCCAGGTTGCTCCAAGCCTCATCCAGCCCAGCCTTGGACACTTCCAAGGATGGGGCACCCACAGCTTCTCTGGGCAAATATTTGATATTTCAAGGTTAATTTGATACAATTAAAATTAAAGTTTGATGTTTAAAAATTAATTTTAACTCCTTTAAGTGCAAAAAGGGGTTTTTCTCAGTGTTTTCTAGGTATTCACCTGTGAGAAAAGCAGACTTCATCTGAAATTAAATATGCATGATTTCTTCTCCCCAAAGCCTGTCATTTTATTTCTTTATATCATTTTTGTTTCAAATTCTTTTCTGTGTGGTTGTTTGAAGGAGGAGGCCTCCATCAGCCACCCAGGTCTAACAGGGATATTTTCATTTCTGATGGTGGGAATATGATTAGACAGACACTCATCTAAGTGGGTTCAAATGACTGACTAATTAATGTGACATCAACACAGCCTTGCAAAAACATATTAAATGTAATTGTTCCTGTCAACTCACCACTGTCTTGTTCACTGCTGGGAGCTGGGGTTATCAAGGTCCTTGTTTTGTTTGGGTTTTAGAACTTCATTTTGCCAGTAGTGCCTGAACAGACGTCAGCAATTTCATAGTCAAAGATTTTATTTACCATACAGTGGAGATCTAACTTACCCAGGGTTGTCTTGCATAAATGCATTATTTTATAAAAACATTTCTACTGAAAAAAAAAGAAATCACATTTCTAGGATTTTCAGACAGGAAAATAAATCCAGGTTTCTCAGTGGGTTCTTACTGTTTTAATTAAATTTGCATTTTAAATGCATTTTTTGAAAATGAAGAAATGTCTGAAATAGGAATTAAATCCTTATTCCAATAATCTCTTTTTGGACTCTGTTGTTTTGTTTTGGTATTTTTTTAATGAAAAAAATTAAACACTCCTGTGAGCAGAGGAAACTTCTTGTCTACGGATTTGTTTTGGTTGAATAAGTCAAGAAAAACTGGTTACTTACACAGTAACAGAGAAAATGCAACATATGTAAACCTTTTACAACAAAACCACAGAAGAATTCACAGAATCCAATCATGTATTCCAGCTCAACAGCTGGCACTGCAATTCTTGCACGTTCCAGTAGCTCTAGACACGGATGTGGTTGATCCTGTTCTGTCCAGACTTTGGTTTCTTCTCCATGCAACAAGGTGCAGTAGAACCCTGAGCAGTAACGACCTGGCACAGCACCATTCTTTGCTGTCACCAGTTTTGCTCCTGCAGTCCCACCCCTGATTGAGGGGATCTTTCTGGAGCTCAGAATTAACTCCATAAATTGCATTATCCCATGCACAAGTGCTGTCGGGAAACCAAACCCCAGTGGAGAGGTTGCATAAATGCTCCTTGCTGCACATCAGGTGTGTCTGGACTGTTCACGTGTCACCGTCTTGTCCCCTGCAGGTACCCCAACAATTTGTGTCACTGTCTGGGCAGTGCTGAGGCTTCACTTCGATGACACAGGGTAGGTGTTGCTGTGTGGGAAATGACTGCAGGTGCATCCAGCACCATGGCAAGGGAGCCACGGGCATGTGGTGATTGGAGAGCACAGAATCACAGAGTGGAAGGACCCTTTAGGTTGGGAAAGACCTCCAAGGTCACCAAGCTGTGGCTGATCCCCACCTTGTCCCCAGCCCAGAGCACTGAGTGCCACCTCCAGGCCTTCCTTGGGCACCTCCAGGGATGGGCACTCCAAACCTCCCTGGGCAGCCCCTTCCCATGTTCAACGACCCTCTTAGTGAAAAAATTCTTCCTGATGTCCAGCCTGGACCTCCTGTGGCACAGCTTGAGGCCATTTCCTCTTGTTCTGTGTTCTCCTTTCATTTCCCACATCCATTTGTGTCCAAAGGTAATTTAGGTCAAGTGTTCAAGTACTTTTCTGTTCATGGAGTCACAGTTTGATGTCTGTGCCACCACTGCCCTGGGGAATTCCCAAAAGAAAATGCAGGCATCAAACCTGCAAACCAGCAGCTGACCCCATTCCCTCCTCCATTAAATTACTGGAGTGCAGGATAAGGTTTGTCTCCTCTTAAGAGTGGAATCCCAGGTAATTCTCTGATTCTTTCCCACTGATTGTGGAGGAAGATGAAGGTGATGAACTCAGCTGTAAAATTACTGGAGATAAATGTAGTGCAATGAAGGAAATCTGCACAAGGCATTGCTGAGCTTTGATTTACCAGGGCAATGAGGAGTTTAGCTTCCCACTGAGGAGGGTTTTCTGTGAATTTTGCCGGGCAGATGAATAGGGATGAGACAGAAATCCACATTCTGTCTTCTGTGTGGAAAAAAAGTTATTTCATAAAGAATTCATAAAGGGTAGGTCCTTCCCAAATTGTCTCTTTTGGTAGAGAAAAAAAAGCTGCAAATATCCCGTTCTAAAGGAGCAGAAGGAAAAGCTGCTCCCAGAGCTGGGCCTGCATATTTTGTAATCAGTATCTGCTCCGATAGAGCAGCAGGTGTGGCAGGTAGGAATGGATGTGTATTTACACCCTGAAAAGACAAATTTGGCAATGCTTTTTCATGAGAGCTATGCTTGAACCTTGTGAAATGTTAGAAAAAATGAGGCAGACTGAGTAAAATTTCAAAAATCAGTCAGTGGTTCTTTGAAAACACAGAATTGAGGGAAAGGCACTTTGTACCAAAATCCCATTTCCATTTCATTGAGGCATCATGAAAGCATTGAATGCTTTAATTTTGCCTAATATTGGAGATACCTGGATGCAAAATTTCCACAAAACTCATTATTCTGTCAGGCTTTCTTCATCCTTGTTCTTTCAGACTCTCTCTGGAAAGCAAACAAAGCCTTTCCTCCACTGGGGATGCCAGTGCTGTGACCTAATGTTCTATTTTGACATTAAGACAAATTAAATCATTTATTTCCATGCAAAACAAGCCAGAAACCCCTGTTGTGTCATTACCAGGATTACAGCACTGGCCCTGAAAGCACTAATTTCTCTTACAAGTCCAAACAGCCCTTGCAGGTAGGGAGAATGTCTCGCAGGAGGAAAAAGAAGAAATAAAAACAAAACAAAACTAAAACCAACAAAACATTCCTTTTTTTTTAGAAGCTATTTAGCATGCAAGACATTTAGACAGGTTCTAGCTGAGAGTCTCAGTGGTTAGTTTTTAAAAATCAGCCAGCATTGTTCTGGGAGTGGGGGAGAAGGCAGCATGAGCCCGAAAACGTTGTGGAAATTACTGAACTGGAAAACTACGGTGGCAAAGGCATGGACTGAAATACAGGCTCGGAGCCTGACTCCCCTCCTGCCTGTTCCTTAAAAAACTGGCAGAGCTCCCTCGACTTCAGCTCCTGACTTCCATCACTGTAAGTGACAGGACTGAGGAGATAAATGCAGCTGTCTGTTGATCCAGAGCTCTGCTCCTGATTTAAGTGGAGTTGTTCCAGACGTGCAGCAGAGATCAGCCTCTGGCTTCTGCAGATGGAAATCACATCCCTTCCGCAGCCCCCTGGCTCCCTTCCCTCCATTCATCCTGGAAAGGAATAATTTCTTTTCATCCTGCCTGTCTCACCTGCACTGCAGGGAAGCATTTGACAGAAATTAGGGAGATTTTTTACGTAGTATGGAAAATTCCGAATGCTCTGTCGTGCATTCCCACTTTTTTGATCTGGGGAGGAGATGGTGGTTCCTTCCCCCACATTTATCCTGTAGGTGTCACAGGGGCTGGACATCCTTGAAAGTCCATGAAAAAAAACCTGTGAGAGCCTGATCTGATTCATTGTTGACTTCTGCAAGGTGGAAGTTGGGAACTGAGCTCGCTGGGGACACGTCCTGTGAAAATGGGGGTGGTTTCAGTAGAAGAAAAGGTCTAAGAGGAGGAGAAGAAAAAAGCAGAGAGGTCTAAGAATGGGAATTTGTAGGGGATGATGTGTGACCCCAGAGTGCACATTTAAAATACCTCAATGTGGGGAAAGGAAACCCCAAAACAACCTCCAAGGTTCTCTTTGTCCCAGCCAGATTCTGGGATAATTAACTGGGCTGTTGGTCTCTACAATCCAGATAACCAGAATTAGAGGAGGTGGATTCCTACCCCTGTAACTCCTCATTCCTACACAGACAAACAATCAATATCCCACACATCAATATCTGCTTTTACAGCTAAATTAATCGGAGAATTTACCCAGATTCTTCCAACATTGCTCAATTCACTAAAGACTTTCAGGGCAGATTTAACATCCATCATAAAGAGGTTGAGTTCTGCAAATAAAGGGTAATTTTCAGCAGACAGCACCTAATTTATAAATGTATACAAAGAATTTAAAAGATAATTGGTGATTTTAGGTCCATACCATTGCTGATCACTGACAAAAAACCTGATTTCCATTCTGTGGGTGAGGAAATCCCTCAGAGCATTTATCCCCTTTCAAGTATTTTAAGTTGGGCATACAAAGTGAGATAACTAGGAAATATTAATTTGCACTTGAAAATCCCAGTCATCAGCCCCTTAGATTTTGGGTGATTTCACGTTTCCATGCTGTGCAAACAGAAGCAAAATTACATAATTTTGTATAGATTTTCTCACCTCTCACCAGCTGTACCATTAAAATCCTTATTGTTGGTTTTATGGGAATCCAGTAAAATATTGTCCATCTGAAATGAATAAATATTATTTGACTGAAAATAATGAATATTGTTCAACTGAAAATATAATTTTAAATGAAATTTCTAAACCAGGCCTCGCTCAGCCATTTGGGATTTCTCTCACACACACTTTGATGATGGGATTTTAGCTCTGCCTCTTCACTTTTACACATATATAGTTTTGTTTCAAGATTTTCACTTTTCCCCCAGATGCTAGAACCATTTAATGTTCTGTTGTTTTAAGTTGTTTTAAGCTCTCATGAGACCAGCAGTGTTTTATTCCTGGATGTTCTTCCCAATTGTTTTTTGGTGTTTGACAAAGCCTGTGCTGGGACTTTGGCTCTTTTCCCAGTGGGAAGGAAAAGCTCCTTCTCAGAACTGCAGGTACAATTGAGACAGATTTCCATGATTTTGCATTTTCTAGGGAGAAAATCAGAGGAAGAAAGTGGAGGCAAATGAAAGAAAATTTTTAGTTGACAAATTCTTGATGATTTAAAATAGTCATCAAGACATTTCTCAATAATAAATAGTAGTCATTATAATAGTGTAGCAGGGCCTGGAAAATAAGATTTTCATTATTATTAGTTTTCTAGCTATAAAAATACATGCTAACATTAAAACTCTCTATGGATATAAGCCATATATTTGAATGTCCAAGTGCACCTGTGTGAAATAAACCTGCAGAATCCTTTGGTGATTTCAGAGGATGATTTTAAACTCTGGAGTAGAAATATCATTTTATTTATGATTACTCACTAGCAACAGCTTAACAAAGGAGCTGACCCCAACTGTTGCCCAGTATTTGATCCTTCTCAGATGAATCCTGGGTAGGATTTGCAGCCCAGTGACTGGAAAATCATTCCAATATGTGAATACAACCAGGATCCTGCTGTACTGGAAATGTGTAAAAATCCTTGTGGCAGGGTCAGAAACCAACATTCATATCTGTTAACCCTGGAAAAGTAAGTGAGACATCAAACTTTAGAATAACCATTTAAAAAAGCCCCATCCATTCATGTATCTTTTTTTTTTTTTAAGGGACAACTTGCCAGTTATATTATAGACACAGAAACACATTTAAAGGGTTTTTCCAAAATATCTAAGCTGTTTAATAGGAAGTACCATTGAAACTGCCACAAAAATACTTATTTTACTTCCAAATGATTGTGGAAAGGCTGAAAAAGAAAGCTGCAATAAGACAAAGTAAAGAACTATCACTTTGAACTTAGATAAAATAATTTAGCTGCGAAACCAATCTCCCACATTCTGCCCCCTTAAAAACAGTTGTAAGTTCATTAATGTCATTGCTGTGTCTTGTTTTCTTCCCTTCTCTTCCCCCATCCCACTCTTTCCTTAACGATGCAGCTGCTGGGACATGAATGACAACACTGCCTTGTGGTGGGTGATCAAGGGTCCCGTGGTTGGGTCAATCATGGTGAGTAGCACCTGGAGAAGACACTTCCTCAGCTCTCCTGAGCACAAATAACCAATTTAAACATCTTCAAATACTTTACAAACTGTGCTGCCTCCCTGTGCTGGACTGGTGGGCAAATTCTCTCAATTTCCGTCGTTCACCAACCACAAAGCCAAGGAATTTCATTATTAAGAAGGATTAATACCAATTAAATGATGAAGCACTGCCTGCAAGCAAAGGAGTTATTCAGTTGCTTAAACACAGACACAAATGCCATAATTAAGACCCCAGAGATGTGGAACATTTCTCTGGGGCTGGCAGATGTGTCATGGGATGTATGGAAATTCTGGGCCAGTTGGGGTGGCAGTTGAAGGCCAAGTGGGATGGTCCAGGGTATCTAAAATAGTAAATGTCAGTGACCAGGAAAATGCACTCTGTCTGCTGAATGGGATTAACTTCACAGCTACATTCATTTATTTAATATTAGATTTAAAATAGTGTAAATTGGTCATAGTGCAAGATGCTGTATTGTCAGCAAGGTGTCTGAGCTCTCTTTAATTGATGGAACTCTTGGATTTGGCTCAAATTTTCTCAGATACCTTCACATGGAGGGCTGAGAGGTTCTAAAGTGCCCTCTTTGGCCTTCACAGAATTAAAATTGGAAAGGATCACTGGAAGTCATTTAGTCTGACCTCCGTGTTTAAACAGGATCCCCTAGAACATATAATTCAGGATTTTTTGTAGATGGATTTTGAATATCTGAAGAAAAGGAGATATTCTGGTGCTCCAAATAATATGAGAATTGTAAAATGCTGTTGGGCTCCTGCATTTAGGAAAATAAATTGAGCCCCTGGACAATGTGATCAGTGGCACCTGAAAATCTGTCGGGCTTGCCATGTGCCATGTCTCATTCTGGGCACCCTAAGTGGTTCTCCACGGACAGAATTAAGCAGGTTTTCAGTGACTTTTGTGGGAATTCAGACATCCAGCTCACAGGTCACCAACAAAACAGGAAGTTTTATCAGGTTTGGTGTTTGTCCTTGAAAATCTTTGGACAACTCTGTGAAGTCCAGCAATTGTTAGATAAATGAAATTTAGCCAATTTCAAAACAGAGAGGGTTCAATGATCCAAGGTGTTTGTCCATGTGTGAATTTCCATGTTTTACAGGGATAGTCTGTGAAGGATCATGTTCTGCTTGGGGAATCAATTCAACCTGGTTTCTGTCAAAGGCATTAAAGAACCAAGCAACCAGCAAGGGACCACTGGGCTTCTCCAACCCTTTGTGGTCCTCAAATCTGACAGAAACTGCTGGAAAAGATGCTCATGTTCAGTTCCTGGTCTCCCTAGAGGAGTATAAGACTTTAGAATGGACCAACATAAATTTGTTCAGGCTCTAAGAATCTGTGGAGTTGCTAACAGCCAAATCTCAAGCCAAAGCATTGAAATAAACTAATTTTATCATTCTCCAGGTTTTTAAAGCCACTGGAAACTGTTAAACTGAGAAGTCTGTTGGTCAGAGAATGGGAGTTAAAAATGCCTTTATTCTCGAGGTCTTTTATGATTTTTTGGTGCACAGATCTTTCTTTTTACTCTGCACAGGCTGATAATGAAAAATGTTGAAACTTTTCCATTCACGTTTCTCTTCTCTTGTCTTGAAACAGCAGAAATTCTGCCTCATTTTAGCTGCAGTAAGTGGGATAAGACCCTTGTGAACTTTCCCCATTACTCCTGACCCTATAAAGCTTTTAGACTGTGGTTTGGAGAAGAAAAAGGGAATGTAACCAGAAAGTCACTGGGAATGTCTCATTTTCATATTTTGTAAAAGTATGTCATTGTCACAATTTTTTCCTTTTTTTTTTCTTTCCCCCAGATAAACTTTGTGCTTTTTATTGGCATAATTGTGATACTTGTGCAGAAACTCCAGTCACCTGATATCGGGGGCAATGAATCCAGCATTTACTTGTAAGTACAAATAAAGCAGTAATCAATTTAAATTACTGATATACACATAGGAAAAACCCACAAAGTAAAAAAGAAACCTCAGCTGAATTAGGTTGATTTTTGGAAAGAGTTGCAAGGCCTATTAAATTATTTTGGTTGATTTTTACTTCAATTTTTCAATCCATCAGCTGTGAAAGTACATTTTGATGCCAGCTTTCACCTTTCTTTAAACGTCCTATAAAATAAGCATAAATATAAGATTAAAACCAAACCCAAACCAAATCTAATGTTTTTAGACGTCAGTTATCTGAAAATTAACATATTGACCGGGTATAAAAATTGTTGTTATCCTCATGGGATGGTTTGCTGTGCTTCATAAGTTCCAGCACATGGTTCAAAGTTCACTGAAATCAATGAGATTTGGTGAAAAGGATTAATTAACTTTAGGCTGAATTATAGTGTAGGAAGATCCCCTAGACATGCTTATGTCCATGTTTCTTGTAAACTTAAGTGCATTCCACTTAAGCCAAACATTTCACACACACACCCTTAAAATTGTTTTAAAATGCACATGAATCCTAAAATTTTCCTCTAGATGTTTGTAGTTTTGTGATTTATATATTTTTTTTAAGCTGGAATCCTTTTTATCAGTTTCCAGCTCATAAGATGGCAGAGGCTGGCCAGTTGAGGTGGTCGTCATTGTTATTTTGAGTGCACACAGTCATTCTCCATATAAAAATTATATAATCCTCTGGAATAACGAGGATATGGGGCAGCATATCTGGTGTTGGCCTAAACACAACACCCACACTTGGTTTGGGGATTTTTTGTGGTCTTGAGTGTTTTCTTGCACACATAGATATAGGTAGGACTATTTAATTTAGTACTGAATTCCTGATGAAAATAGGCAAGCTACGAACACCTTAAATAAAACTAAAAGATGTTAAAGTAGGAGGTGCTTATTTGGTGGCAAATACAATTATCCAGTGACTAGTTTCACCCTAAGTAAGCACAATCATAGTATAATGATGTCATCCATCTAAATGACAATTTTCAGGGAAAAATATGTCCTCCAGCTGCCTATTTTTCTTTTTTTCCCTCTGTTATCTAGTTTAGATTTGCATTAAATAATAATATTTCATACATCAATTTTCATGTCTGTAGGCAGACATCCACTTACTGAAAGCACTGCCCCTTTCATCTTGCTCTAAACTGTGTTTCCACAGCTTTAAATAATACTTTAAATAAATAAATAATGCTTTAAATAAAAAATAATGCTTTAAATTGATTCTGTAGGTGGATTTACCTCAGAAATGAGGATGAGAGTTAGTGACTAGGTTAACTTGTGCATGGTCTGCCTAGGGCTTGCATGAAGGCTTCCCATGGATGTGCTGCTGGGAAGTCATCCCTGAGTCTCAGATTTCAATTAACCCCTGAGATGTGCAGAGCTCGTTCCGAATCTGAATTTTTAAGTGCATGTTTGGTGTCTGCTGCACATCTCACCTATGAAGCAAAGCATGCCATGGACTCCAAAGATTTACTGGGTTATCAAACATCCCTTGTCATCTTGGATCAATATGGTGACTGGGTTTTGCTGGTGTTTTTCCTATGTGTATAGTTAGCCACCAAAACCAAGAGAAAACATCATATTTTCTGTTCCATTCGCTGCCATTATTATTTTCTCATATTTTTTTGCAACTTCTATAACCGGGTGTGTATAAATCGATCTCGCATTGATGTATGTGTTATGGAGTGGAGTGTTGTTTATCCAAACAGATTTGACAGCAGAAAAGTTCACACAGGGACGATAAAAAGGAATGAAATTAATAATTCTGTGCAGATCTACACCAGACAGAGTCAATATTTGTGCACACATACCCTGTAAAGAGAGAGCTTGTAAGGAAGGAAGACGATAGATCATAACCTGGTTCTGTCACCATATTGAAATATCTCACATTTAGACTGTGGCTCATATTAAGCATTTTCCATGTTCTGTTTTGCTGTTTCAACCTGTTATAGCATCATTCCATCAGACCAAATTCCTCATCCAGATCTTTACTCCAGAACATCTTTAAGCACTTTCCCTTCGGTAGGTGAGGAACAATGAGGTTGAGGAAGGATTTTCAGCCTGAAACCTTTCAGTTTCTGAAGGTGAAACCACATGGATCTGCAGCAGGGATTGAGATTTATTCTAATATCTCCTGTTTATTCTAACTATCTATTTATTCTAATATCTTCCATTTTCTGCAATAGCCCTTTAGAGAGCTGGTACTTCCACCATCAAAAAAAGAACATGAAAAACCCCAAAGACTTGGCTACTGACTTTGAGCAGGATTTATTTTTTTATATGTTTGTTACATGTTTAGGTTCAGGTCCTTTTAATGACTATTTTTGTTAGAAAAATCTACCTCTGGTTCTACTTCGTAGACACTGTGGTGATGGTTCTGCAAAGCACTTAAAGTATTTGATTTTTAAAGCCCTGGGGATGGGCTTAAATTCAAAGATTAATCACATATTGCTACCACTGCGCATTCATTATTAAAATCTCCCACTGGAGAAGTTGGCTGGGAGCTATGACAGGACCATGGCAGAAGAGAGCACTGCAGGGGAACTGAGGCTTAATTAATGCAGTGCAGCCACTGGAGAATATGAGATTTGCCTTAAAATAAATCAAACAATCATTTGTATCATTTGACGTGCATTACCAGGGCTTTACTCCCATAAAAAAAAATTTAGACTTCCTCTCTCCAACCTGATCATTGTGTCCAACAGCCTTTGCCTTTAGGCTGATAAAAACTTGGAAACATGTTGCTAATTCCTCACAATTTTCCTGGAGTGGCCAAGTGCTTCGGTGGTTATAAACTTCCATTTTCTCCACTTGTACGTTCAGTCATTCCTCACCAGTCTCATGCCAACCTTTCCTCATGCCTTTAGTTCCTCTCAGAGATGCCTGCATGCTGCTGATCCCATCCCAGCCTGAGACCCCAAAAACCCACCAGATTTTGGGAGAGCAATCACTCCATCTTTCTGATGTTTTTGAGAGAAACTCCTCTTTACGGCTGAAAATTCTGGGGGCTAGATCCATCAAAATGTCCAAGCAGATGAGACAGGAATTCAAACAAGAAATAGAAGACATCCCTTTAATGATCATTTTAATTCTGTTATTATTTTGGGTTATTTTTCTAAGAAACTTTCATACTTCCTCCCAGTAGTCATCATAACCATGAGTTACTTTTTAGTGTGAGGAGTGCCAAAGATGTAAGATTGTTTTTCTTGAAATGTCTGGTTTCAGTTAATCTTGTGTCAGTCTTGAATAATTCTGACAAATTAAGCATCGAACCAAAGCAAGATCAAAGTAATGCAAATGGATAGATTTTTATCTGAGGGAGAAGTTCTGAGATCCCCAGGTGGTGGGGAAGCATGAGGAGCTATTGATCGTATTCTTAGAGTAATTAAGGCTGCTTAACGTGGTTCAGGCAGGTTTCTCACCCCAGCTGGTGAAATAAACGGCAGTAATGTGCCACGATTACAGACATAAAATGGTTTGGGTTGGAAGGGGCCTTAAAATCATCCAGTGCCACCCCCTGCCATGGGCAGGGACACCTTCCACTGTCCCAGGCTGCTCCAAGCCCTGTCCAACCTGGACTTGGACACTTCCAGGGATGGAGCAACCACAGCTTCCCTGGGCACCCTGTGCCAGGGCCTCACCTCCCTCACAGTGACAAGTTCTTCCCAATATCCAATCTAAACCTGCTGTCTCTCCATTTAAAGCCATTCCCCCCTGTGACATGTCCTACTTAATCTCACAGAACAAACGACCACGTCTTGAATTGGTGCCTGTATTTTCCATCCCGTTATAAATTAATTAACATGATTCCAAACAGAAAGAACCCCCTGACTTTTGGCAAACTCCAACTGCAGTTTGTAAATATTTTGAGGAGTAGCAGGTTATTTAGGGATAGTTACCCCATATGCTGAGAGCCAAGGAGCACCACATCAGGAGTCCATGGATGAAATGGGATCTCACCGTCCTGGGGACTGCAAACACATATTCACAACCCTACAGTGGCTGGCTCAGCACACAGAGCAGCCCATCAGGCCCACGTTATTTGCATGGGTTTATCATCTATCAGTTTCTTCCCTGGAATTTTAGGAAATGGATAATAAACTGATCTGGCAAGACTTCATGAAAAATCCAGCAAACAGTGTGTAACCTGGTATGTCAGAGTCTGTTTCCAGACATCCTGGTTTTGGTCAAGTTGTTGTAGAGAGAGTACATCACGCCCCCCCCAGAAAAAAAAAAGCATATTTCTACAGAAATACCTACACAAAGCTTAAATCCATGTTGTTATTTTCACAAGCATTGTTGCATTGCTGAAATATTCACTCTACAGAGAAAATCATCAGCATCACTACCATAAAACACCACTATATTTAGTAGGTGCATGATGTAGATGCATGCTGGAATAACCCTTAAGGTTAAAAAGACCCACACATTTCCATTGAATCTTTTTTTTTTTTTTCATTCATTTTCCAGTATCAAGCACATATAACTGAAAAAAAATCTCCTTTTTATTTGATTATGATTTCCAGTTTATCACGACTGGTATAATTTGGGAGGGGGAAGCTTGTTTCTGCTTTTGCTTTGACAGATTCTTCATAAATTTTGTATCACATGTTGAAAGCTCAATGAAAAGAAAATAAACCCCACATATATATCTAGCTAATTCAGGTCTATGTCATTCCTCCAATCAGCATCTTGCTGGAAAGAAAGGAGAATCATGGCATATATCATAGGTAGGTATGATTTTACCTATGGTGTCACCTAGAGGGTTAGGGCAGCAAAAAGCAATGTTGTAACCCAGATGTTTTGGTAAACAACACTCCTCTAAAATTCACCTCCAAAGTCACTGGACACGCAGTGATTCATTCTGCTACCGCTTTGTCTTGCTGCAAGTGCTCACACTGCCAGAGTTGATAATTATTGACAGGGTCTTGGTGCCAAAAGGCTCGTTTTTTTGACAAGCAAATGGCAGATGTTGGATGGACAGTGTGTCCTCTAGGAGGGCACTGCAATTTCTGACCCCCAGGTGCTGCCAGCTGGGTGCTGGGATGCCCAAGGGCCCAGCAAAAAAAAGGAACTCGTGTCCTTGGGTTAATCCTTTTCTACCACAGGAAAATGCACTGGAAAACACAGATGGTGGTCATTTGGTGTCAGTGCATGATCAGCAAGGACCTAGTGCTCATTCCTAAGGAATGCAGGGGAGTAGATACCTGCTGCTTTGATCGACACTAATTCTTGATTTCTTTATTTAGAATTCTACAAAAAAATTGTGCTCATTCACTACTATACTTCTCGTGCATTGCACAAGGCAAATTATTACTTTGGGTTGTGGTTTGATTTTTTTTTTTGTTGTTTTGTTTTGTTTTTACTTTGGAAGTTTTGGGTGGAAAGGATGGAGGTGTTCATTTGTGCCAATATTTTCAGGTAGGGATTGGGAAAAAAACCTGAGTGTGCTCATTAGGAATGTAAGATCATGCAGGCTATGTACCATAATTAGCAGGAGTGTAATTAACAGGGGTTTATTTATCTTCAGATAAAATAATCAAAAGCCCTGTTCTGCTTTGATCACCTATCTGTGGTTTCAATTGCTGTAAAATCAAACAGCACAGGGTATTTAGTGTGTTTATAATGTTCCTGGGAGCTGTTATTGCTACTGACCAACTGAGGGTAAAATGCACCTAAATCCTTCAGGTGCCTGTGGCAAGGACAGGAAGATGAATTTTTGGTTGTTAAATCTACTTTCTCAACCTAAACACTGTCCTGTAATCCAGTGCATCCTTTACACTCTTACACAAAGGATGAGATTAGACCTAAAACTGTTTCTACCTTGAAAGGGGTTTGGCTATCTCATGGGCCATCAGCCAGAGGAATATTCTGGAAGAGCAGATCAATATTTATAAAGGAAATTCCATTCCATTTCCAATGATACACAAGCACCTGAGCAGAGCTTTGGTGGGATCTGATTTTGAAATCATGGATCACAAATCTTATTTCTTCTTGTTGCAACATCACCTGTGATGAATGCACCATTAAAAAAGGGTTCTGCTTTTATTATTTGGAACTCTTTTGAGGGTGGATTTTGGGGTGCAAGGCCTTGGTCTGCACAGGTGGTGTCTGTGGTGGAGGCTGACTGGCTCCTGTCCTTTTTCCTTTTGCAGTAGTGTTGAGGAATAGGCTGACTTTGTCTTTAAACACTAGTTCTGGGGCTGTAAGGCATTTTTATGGGAAATTTTATGGTTTAAATGGATATACGGAGAAAAGGATACAGTGGTGTTTTTTGTTCTTGATGAACTCACGAGATTTTGAAATCTGCCTAGGTTTCACGTGTAAGAATTCTCTAATAATGATTTAAAATTTCTCCATGGCTCCATGATCTGTGGCAGCCTTAAAGAACAAAGTTCTTTGTCCACAAGTTGGATCCTAAAAGAGCAAAGCACAGACTTTTTCCCCCAATCTGTCACAAGAGCAAGCCATGAACTGAAAAAGAGCAATTTTGCATTAGAAGAGAAGCCACTAAAAGTTCTCCTTCTCTTGAAAGATCAAGGGGGTGTGCAGGTTAGTGAGGGAGAGAATAATGCCAGGTTTTATCCAACACTGCAATTCTCTTCATAGAATATATATATTTTTTAAGAAAACACCATAAAGCTTGCTGCACTCTCAACAGTTCTATCAAGGGTTGGATTAGCCCTAACAGCCCTGTTTCCACAGAGTTCCAGGCACCAAAAAAAGGCTAACCAGTGTTTTATGAGTTCCCATTGAAATGTTAGTGGCATGCATCTGGAAATTTCAGACCCAAACACCTTTCAAAGACAGGACCAAAGCCATTATGTCTTGATTGCCATAACTGGTATGGAACAGAGCTCAGAACACCCAGAGGCTCAAGCCAGAGGGATTTATAAATAAGTGCTTGCATCTGTCGGGTGCCTGTGTAAAATACAGGATTTTGCCCACGCATGTGCTGTCTGAAACACTTTAGATATGTAAAATTGTTCCAGCCTTGCTGCTTAAAAGGCCACAAATACTTTAGCAATGTGCACGATATAAAGCTTCGTATTGTAAAGGGAGAGTGGCTGCACTTCACTAAATTTGCTGTACCCTTATAAATTTTGCCACACACTGGAGCTTCCTGATTAGCAAAACTAAGGTTGCTTTTGGAAAGAAAATGCAGAGCGGGTCTCAAATGTGCTTCTGAAGTCACTGCACTTTGTCAGAGTGAAAAACCTAATTTTGATGTGTATTGATAGGCTTCGGTTGTCATGGAGATCAGGAGGATAGGGAACGTCCAGTGCCCAAGGCCACTTGTCTTTTTGAATTAGCCATGGATTTGGGTGCAATATCATTTATCAGAGCAGCTTGCTTGTAGCCTGGGAAAGATAATGGGTTTGGAGAATCAGAAGAAATTTCCAAAGTTTCAAATTGAGTGTTAACTTGGGAATATCCAAATTGACCGTTCTGGCTGTTTGTCCTTTTCCTCATGCATTGCTCATGTCTAAGTTTGCTGGTTTGAGTGCACTGTTTCACTGAAAGGGATAGATCTGAATTTTTCTTTGTCCCCAGATCAGTTTGCACCTCTGATTCTTTGAATCAGTTACTTGATGTAAAGATGAAGGTGGGGCTGAAGCAGCTGGTCATGCAGCAGTTAATGTGAGACTGCAGGGAATGGGGAATAATTCTGACATCTCTGATCCTGAACGTGCTTTCAATTTATACCAAGGCTCGAAGCCCACCAGCTACCATGGTCTTCCACTTAGTTTTTCCCACCATTCACACTTTTGCCTCTATCATTTGAGGACAACAGGAATTGACTTTCCCCTCAGTGTCTCTGTTTCTCCTTGACATTGATTTATTGATCTCACTCCAGCAGCTGGCATTGTTTCACATCCAGTGGGGTTAGTTTTACATCTGGAGAATTTTTAGGATGTACTCCAAGGAAGTACACAGCCTGAGGTAGGGAGGGGACAAGGAAGGTGGTGCTGTCCCAGTGCAGAAGGTTTTTAGATCTGGAAAGACAAATTTCTTGTGAGGATCTTGTGACTTACGCTGTGTGTCAAAGGAACTGTGTGGTGCAAAGCAGGTAATCACTTTTCTAAAACAAACTCTGCCTGCCTTGGAGAGTAGAAGAACATCCTCAAAGGCCAGAGGCTTAATACAGAATGAAGTCTCAATGAAGGTTGTTTAAACAAATGCAAATTACCTCAAGGTAGGACCAATCCAAAGCCATGTGTAAGGTCCGTATCACAGTCTTAGTCCCACCTGTATCATTACTGAGGGACCTCCAAACTGTAATTCCTCTTTATATTTCCAATGAAAACACTGGAGTTGTTCAGCTGATTAAGTGTCTGCAAGCCCAGGATTTTTAACAGAGGCAGTGCTCTCTTTTTTCATTAAGGAGAGTTGTAAAGATGGGATGTACCATGAATCTGCAGGGATGTTGTATAACATGTAAGGCAGGTGAGTCAAAACAGTGTAACTGAAGCTTCAGAGCTGCAAATTATATAAACCCCGTGTAGTTGTACTGATGCTGAGCTCTGCCAGCTGACAGGAACCAAAACCTGTCTGTAATGCTTGAAAATGTGTCAGACTGGGACAATAAACACTCTGTGGGCTTTGCTCGTTTGCTTTCTTTTGAGGACAACGAGCTAAATCCCATTCTCAGATATTTATGCCTGGATTTGGATATGCACATTCTTCATTTGAAACAGTAAAGTATTCAAAATCTTAATTTATTTGAGAATCTCGTTTGGCATGGTACATTTTTCTCATTGAACATTCTATTGTCTGCTGCACCTCAGTTAGGTTACTGTACCTCCATCAGAATTATTCCACAGTGCAGAACTTGGATCTGTGCTCTGGAATCAGAGACAATAACCCAGCTTGGTAAAACAAGCTCCAGAATTCATACAGGGGAAGAATCAGGACACAGAACCTTGAAGCTACAGTTGTTTTTGTTGGAAGAATTCTGCCCTCTGCTAGCAGCTTTATTCTCTAGAGCACAGGTGAATATTAGGCTTAATCTCTTCATTACTTAACCCCAAGTATAGCAATGGTATTCTCCTTCTTTTTATGTCCACTCTGTAGAAGTTAGAAAAGCCAAGAATGAGCACTGTAGAAAGGATTTTTGGCTCTCTCTGACATTCTGTTTCACCTTCAAGCCTCAGATCTACTCAAGGGTCAGATTTACTGGACAAAAAGTTCATGTTTCAAATTCATGTTTCTTAAACATTTGTTTTTAACCACAGCATTAATCTGCAAGCACTCATTCAGCTTCAGCTTCTTATTTTGGTGGCATTAGCAAGGAAAAGTAGAACTCTAGGTAACAAGACTAAGAATTTGGGATTTGTTTTCCATTAAAGGCTAGAGACACAGTTTCCTTTTTTTTTTTTTCCAAGAAGAGCACAGTATTTGTTGTACTTTTAGCAAGACAGTAGGATATCTACCTGGTTTAATAAAGCAATCCTGCTGAGCTCCTTCCACAGTCCCTAGAGACCTACCCAGTCCAGAGAATAAAATCCTTTAGTACAGCTTATTTCACTTTAAACAACAAGTTTGAAATAGGTCAGGTAAATCTCACTTTGTGGCCTGTTTCTCACCAGTGACTGCCAAGCTGGCACAGGGTGGCAAGGAAAAAGGCACGCAGCTATTTTGTTAACCTCAAAAATTAGAGCAGATACAACTAAAAGACAATTTGCTGAGAAGCACCTGTGCTCACTCTGTGTCTGGTTGAGAGGGGTGAACGACTTTGCCTGCACAGAGTGGCTCAGAGCTGCAGCCACTGCAGTGGGAGGGAATTGCAGAATCTGTTTGTTGCTCACAGAACAAGTTCTGTTTTCCAAACTTTTCCATCTGATCTGTGAGGGCGTGGGGTTTATAATGTAGTTGGTGTTTTGAAGGGAAACAAGTGCAGCCTCAGGGAGTCCTCACTACTGAGCAGCAAGGAGAAGGTGTCTCCCAGCCTAGACAAGTATCAGCTGAGGGGAAGCGGGTGTGTGATAAAAATAATATATTATACAGCTCCACTTTTCAATTTTCTCCTTTCTCTCCCATACAATCTCTCTACTTCCACTTTGGTTAACTTTCTACTGTATTTTCAATGCTTATTTCATTGGTTTGTTTCTGCATTCCTTCTCCTGCTACTACACAGCTGCCAATCCTACTCATGGTGAGGTTACATAGAATTACTCGAGCAGGGTGCACAAAGATTCTTCATGAGGCGCAGTCTTAATTTGCATGAATCAAGTTCTACCTTTACTGCGTTTCCCAAAGGATTCCCCTTCAGCACATTCAGAGGCAAGGCACAAACCTCATCATCCCCTGTGTGTTGGTAGCGACCTAAATTCAGAACCCTGACCATTTTCATTATGGATGTAATGGATAACGCAGCATAACCTCCTTCCCCTGGATCAGCATGCTGGTTTCACTCCTCTTAAGCACCTCTGAGACACCTAGAATTGAACTACAACTCCTTTTGCCTCAGATTTGTGTTCTCTCTCATTTGCATTGAGACGTCCAGGTGGTGGGTCTGATGCGGTGGCCTTCAGCCACATCATCCATCGCTCATTCCGTCCCGGGAGTGTTTAACTTTTTCTTTCCCCTTCCACCCTAGCACCCTCCCTCTTCCTCCCAGATGCAGCTGCAGTCCCTGCCCAGGACGCTTGCGGTGAGACTCAGCTTGTTTGCCTTCAGCTGTCTAAAGTCTCGTACTCGATCTGAGCAGTCCAGTCCTCGTCTGTGGTCACTCGGGGACACCAGGGCACCTCCGCCAGACAGAGCATCCCCCATGGCTTAGATGTCTCTGTCACACAGGCCAGCTCAGCCTGGAAGTCCCTGCTCTTTCCCTGAGTGAGCTCAAGGTGATAGTTCACTTTGGAATCTGTCTTTGGCACGTAGAGTTAGATGTGACCGGTTCCGTTCTCTGTGTGCCTACAGAGGTCTGAGGATCCTGCCCGTGTAGTGTTTTCATAGCCATGCTCTCATTTTAATGCATTTTCTTATATTTGTCTATTTTTTCCCTCCTTCATATGTTTTTTTCTGGTTCTTGCCTCCTCTGTCTCTTCTCTCTTTCTCCCTTTCCTTCCACCAACGCCTCTACTTTGATAATAAATAAAGTTTGCAAAATAAAAGGGGAAGGAGAAAGGAAAGAAAATGTCTATAAGTTCTGTACTCTAAAGATCTGGGACACTTTACACCATATAAAATCAGAGAGATGACTCTACCAAAATTAGAAATGGCAGAAAATAAGTGCTAACAGCACTAAAATATTAAGGTTTTCCTAAGAAGTGTTAGCAACGTTTTCCATCACAAACCCCTGTGTCAATGTCCCCTCACTGGCTGGGGAGCAGCAGTTAATCTGTAGATAATATTTTCAAAATCAAGTCTGGATTTTTCAATAATTCTAGTAAATACCAAGTGCTGTCACGTTAGCTCTATTCACCAGGAAAACCTATAAAAAGTCAATCCCTGTCAAATGAAACAGGGCACAAGCAGTAAAGGAAACGTGGATGGGAATTTATTTCTAGATTGCCATGGCAACATTAAGTATATCATTGAAGACCACAAACCTCTACAGCAACCCATGGCTAAGACTTTTCAGAGTGATTATTGATTTTTAGATGTTTCCTTTTCCAGTTCTATACCTTAATATGCCTCAGAAGTGCTTCTTTTCAACACAGGCTGAGCAGCCCTCTTGTGGTAAAAACTGGTCTGAGAAATGTGTTTCAGATCAAGTGATCAGAAAAATGAGTGGCACTCAAAATCCGTAGTCACTTCTGAAAGCCTCAGCCACAGTAAAATGGAACTATCCCTAAAACCTCCTTGCTCATTTTTGATTAGTCTAAGCAGACAATTAATGCCCAACTCAGCTCTGTAAAAAGCAGGTGGTGCAAAAATCTAGCGCAGAAATTCTAGTGTAAAAGGAGCAGTCGTTTTCATGTTTACTTCCTCAGCAACATCCAAGAAATGAAACTCATTTTATGAGTTGAAACATGGTTACTGTATCTATTTGCTGGATGTGTCCATGCCACAAGACTGTTCTTTCCAGCTTTTATTCTGTAATATTTAATAACAACACAGTTATCAGGCTTTAATTATCCCAAAGGAATCAAACCATAACTCCAGTAATGGGGATTGACTTAAAGGAGTTAAAAGGGAGAAATTTAGTATGTTTTCAATTCATCCTGGTTTACAAATTATAGATTATAAATTCCATGAGTTATGAACACAGATCTTAGACTGTGTAGCAGAAACAGAGTTGGGTTTGTTTGAACAAACTTAAATGTTTGCCTTGAAGGCAATTGCTTTAAAAATCAACGTATTATCCGTTATATCAGTGGAGATTTAGTCAGGGTGCTCAGTGGTGTTTGGTGTTCATCCCAACCTACAGCGGACACCTAAAACAGGTCAGATGTACCTGGCCAATAAATGTGTGTTTCTCTCTCAACTGTTCATTCTGATGATTCTCAGGGTCCTAAGGATGTCCATTTCACTTGGACACCTGTACTGTAAACACCCAACCTCTCCTGAGGTGAATCCCACCAAAACAACCACGTGTTGGAAACAAAACAAAAATTCTCCCCTTGAAAGTCAACAAGAGATCACTATTTTCAATTTTCATGTTTTTCAGCCCAGATATAAAATCTCTTATAGGATCCCTCCAAATGCCTTCATGTTTCAGATTACCCTTCTTATTGATTGATTTAAATGAGCCTCTCCTGGCTGGTTGGAAAGGAACTATTTTGTTCTCTGTAGCAGCTGCTCCTAGAATCCAACATGCAGGGATCAAGGTCCAGCTCCAGTGTATGAGCCTGCTGCTTTGATGAGCACACTGTCTTAGTGTGTGTGACAAAAAAATAAGTGGTACCCCCAAAATTACCAGCCAGACATGCAGATTCCATGCTGAGCTCCCTCCCCATCACCAAAGGAGGATGGAAAAACTGCTTTGGTGTCCTGACCAGAACTCTTTGTTAAAAAGAAGGGATCCACACTGCAGTGAAAATGAGGAGCACCTGATCAGATTCACCTTAGATTGATCCCCGTCCTACGAGTTTATGTTACTCTCTGATTGTTCTCCATGAGCATGCAGTCAGCTTTCATTTAATATATTGTTCTGTGACCCTCTGTACAAAACCAGACCGCGCAGGTCCTGTGTATTTCGGATGCGTCAGCGCTGCCCACCTGCCCTCAGGGCGTTTGAGTTTTGGTTTGTCCGTGGATCAGCACACCACAACAGCCAGCAACAGCCAGTGCACTTTGATTTCATTTAATTTTTTAATTTCTGCTTCAGTCAAGCAGCTGGTTCGTGCTGTGACTCCATTCTGTCGTGTCCGCTTTCCATCTCTGTGACGTGTCTCATGAAATGTGTTGAAAGTGACCTACCTTGGCCTGTTCACGATATGCTGAAAAAAATGCTAATCTTGTCATATTTAGCAGCTGCGTTCAGAAATGCTACTGTAAGCCTAAGAGGGCTAACCAGCACTCTTGCAAGATGTCAGAACTATCAACCATTACCCTGTAAGTGTACGCACTCCTGTGACATTACTGTGTGTGTATGACGCATGTTGCAATTAAATGAGTGGATGAGAGCGGAGGGGAAGTGACCAGAGAGCAAAGCATTCATTTAGTTCTTGTTGCATGTAGAAATTTTTTTGTTCTTGTTCTGTGCTTTTGCTGATGCGCCACGATCGAGGATTTTAAGGTTGTTTTAATTTTTTTTTTTCTTTTTTGTAATTACGGCTGATGCTGTTTATGGTTTTGGGTAGTGTCTGTACAGAATTAATAGCTGCTCTTTATTGTACAGCAAAGAGGTGAGCACCTTCATGCTGAGAGAAAATGTTTCACCTGAAAGTTTCCTAGAAAAACTGGGTGAGATTGAGTCAATCAGACCCTCAGGGTGTATAAAATATCTTTTGTCCATTGAACTGGGTGAAGTTAACTTAATAAGCACCAAGGGGTGAGGAAAGGCCAAAGTTGACCTCATATCAAAATGAATTGTGTCCATCAGAAGTTATAGAATCATAGAATCACTGAGTTGGAAAAGACCTCCAAGATCATCAAGTTCAGTCCAATATTGTCAAATATCATCAAATATTTGTGAGGCATCCAAAGGGGGAATAAAAGCCATTCAGCCAAGAGCTGTGTGAAGTAATCACTCTCCTATAATCCACCTGACTCCTTGCTCCTTGCACAAGAAGCCCACAGGTTTTCCCAGATTCATGGAATCACTGAGGTTGGAAAAGAGCTCCAAGGTCATCCTCTCATTTTGTTTAGATGAGGTGCAATTTCAGACATCTATTGTATGTTTTCTGATGATCTGTCTCCTGAATTTCACAGCATTTTAGAAGTGTGAATCAACATTCTCTGAGGTGTCCTGATACACAGACCCAAAACTCCAGGATTTTGCTAAAGAATATTTAGTAGTTATCTTCAACATCATTAAGGAAAAAAGATTGGTTTGTAACTTAACTGCATATATGGTTATGTCTTTTAGTTAGAAAAAAAACTGAAGTGAATTTTCTGTGAGATTTCATATATCTTTGAGGTATTTTAGAAATAGAACAATGAAGATGCTGAAAAATATTCAGTCAACAGACTGGAACCATGCAAAATCAGATAGAAATAGAGAAGACAAAGAGGAGCAGCTCCATCTTCTACACAGAGAGCAGCTGAAGACTAAGAACAGTTAGGTAAAAGTAGCAGTTAGGTTTAGGAGGAGATAGTTTGAAATATAAAGTTCACTGCCTAATGGACATCCTGATGCAGCACAGAAGTCATGTTGGGCCTTTGCAGAGAACCAAATTTTACATTAAATGCAGTGTTTCTGAAAGATGGGAGACTGATAACTCTCAAAGGGGAAATCCTCTACCTGGTCATGGGCAGGAAGAGTTCAGCCTGAACAGGAGGTATTTAAACCTATGCTTTTTGTGTCTGCTGAAGTATGAAAGTCTTGGTAAGCTTCCCTGTTTTTCAAGTCCTTGTTGTGAAGATGTGGTTTATGCATGGGAAAATTAAAAACCTGGAATCATTCAGGTGTTCAGGCACTACCTCAGGTGTTTTGGAAATGATGCTGCAGACCTAAATAAATTTTTTGGGGAAGACTGGAAAAGATCTGTCAGGGAGATTACTGAGGTTCCTGAAAGTCACTTTAATATGTTCAGCATTTTGTGATAAAATAGATCCTTCAGTTTATTAAACATGAGCTGTGTAGAGCATTTCATTACTAAAGACATCCTGTGCCTCCATGGTTTGCTCTTTATCCTTCACTTTGAAATATTGCCACGATTCTTTTTTGCACAGATTTATCACTGAGATGATGAATATGTACCTTTGGCCAGAGAAATTGGGTTCCTCTAATCTAAACCTCACAAATCTACAGGGCAGAAATTTGTGTGACAAACTCAGTCCAGGTTGCCTTTGAGGTCAATGGGTAGATTTAGGATGTGATAAGAATTTCCTTAAGGGCAGAGGATTTGTCCTTGTGTGTCAGTGATTCTTGTTCCTCATAGACAATAAAGGGAATTTAGGTGTGCACTTAATTTAACTAAAAATAGATGCCATCATTGTAGATATGTCACAGCATTAAGTTAATCAATATATACATAAATAGATGTACTCAGTACCCACAGGGTTTACAACAGGAGCCACCTCTTGTTAAAAAGACATCTCTAGCACACAAGAATTATGTTTTAAAAGTGTATTTTTCTCTTCATTGCCTTTAGAGACATTTTTAAAATAATTTCATTATCAATATCTACGCTATGTATGTCCAAACCTCAGTGAGGTGAATGTTGCTTTTTGGGACTACAGACCTTGATGTCTTCATTGCAAAAGTTCATATTTGATCAAAGTATTTCACTTAGGACAGCTTTTAAACTGGGCAATTCTCTTCCTTCAGAGAGGCAGGACTAAATGGCAAAACAACCATATAATCTTCCTTCAAAGTCTATGGTTTCAAGATTTTTGCTTCTTTTTTGATTTTTTCTCTCAAAAAGGTTCAGAGGCTGAGACTTCAGCAGTCTCCTTAATAAACGTGGATGTGCAATGGAAAAATAAAAGCATGATTCTTTCAAATACCAGTCAAATTAAACAACATTCCTTCTTAGTGTTTCTTTTAGCATAAAGTTCTAATTTCATTATTCAATAGAGGAGTGAGGGAGAACAGAGGACACCATTATTTGTTTGTACTGACCCTTAATGGAAACTCCACGTTCATAGCCATGCTACTGGAGAAAGTCTTATGTTTCAAGTGATTTTAAGGAAAATAACAGCTGGAAAACAGAATGTCAGCCTCAACAAAAATTGATATTCAAATTGCTTTTCTTTTTTTTTTTTAAGTAACTTTAAGACTTTCCTCTCCCTGTGTGAATGAGAACAAGGTTTCTGCTGGACCTTTTGGAGAACATTATCTTCCAACCAGCCACTTGAACAATTATTGTCCTCAGAACTTCTAAGTCCACCCCCGCTCAAGTTTCTTGCCTGTCTGAAAAGAGTGGGGGAAGAAAAGAGGATTAATGTCTTTGGCTGTTAGACACCTGAGAATTCCACCATATCCTTTAAGATTTTCATTCCTTGTTGCACGTAAACCTACACATCTTACAGGACCTGCTTTAAGTCTTCTCTCTTCCCAGTGGTCTTGAAAAAAAGCAATTTATCATCATCCATACAGGCATTTATGTCTCTCACGTTGTTTCTTATCATTAAAATCTTCTTTTTCTCTTTATTGATCTTAATAATCTATAAACTTCCGAATATGTTATTTAATGCATTTTCTTCCTCACTTTTATGACAATATTGAAGACAACACCTCAAATAAGTTAATGATGGCATTATATTTCCAGATCCTACAAACTAATTGTGTGATTAATCAGGTATGATTAATGCCAGAAAACTGACAATAAAAAAAGGCTTCCTCTCCATCTTCCCCTAAATTAATCTCCCAAGAGTGCAGTGAGACAGAACATATTAATAAACAATTCCATTCTGACTTTTAGATCAAAACAACATTTATCCCTTTGTTGTTGTTGTCATTAAGTCTGAATATAAATTATAGAAGATATGGAGAGATGATATTTTTTGTCCAGTTTATTAACTTTAGCTTGTTTGTTTTTTTTTTTAATCCATGACTAGTTTAAGACACTTATATTCTTTACATCCCTTTTTTACAGAGATAACATTATTCTATAATCTCTTCCTCAATGTTTCTGTTCCTTTTTATGAACCTGATTGCATATCCATAGGGAAAAAGGACTAGAAAGGACTCCAAAAGCTCTTTTACACTGGCTCACTCCTGTATAGATTACTTTTTTTAGAGATCATCAAAGCTGGACACTCTGAATTCTCTTCATCACCCTGTTCTGAGGTTGTTCCTCTCTTTTCAAAAGATTTTGGCCAATGTCTAATTTTGGAACCCACAAGAAGAGTGTTCTCTTGTTTGAGGGGTCTTCCACCAAGACCTGAGGTGTGATGTCCATCAGATTTTTGGCTCAGGTGTGTTTAGTGCAGTCTCCAGGCAAGAGCTGGGATGAATTTATCCCCATTGAGGCCCAAGGTCTGACAGAGACACCAGCACTGCACTCGTGCCCCATCCCCAGATCACTACTGGAGATATTTGTGCTCACAAAATTCTTGGAAGTGTGTTAATTAAATCTTCAGTGCTGCCAAAACAACACACATCATTTTGGGTTATCATTGAGCATGTATTAGCAAATTCAAATCTGTCTGCAAAGTACCAAATAGATAAAAGCAGAGGGGACATTTGAGTTTTAACAAATATGCAGCTCTTTGAAAAATCTTTATGGCTTTTTACCTTCCTTTGTCCTCCATCTGCCTTCCTCACTTACCTGAACGTAATCCATGATATTCTTCCCCTCTGAAAATGCCCTGGAGGTTTTTTAGGCCACTTTGTTTTTAATAAAGCACTTGCCTTATTTTCAGATCAACATTTGCTTTCTCTTTGCTCTTTTTTTTTTGCTGCCCAGTCAGTGACACTCACCAAAACATGCACAAGCCTTTGCTGGCCCCTGCTTTGGGGGAATTTCACCAGTTAAGTGCTCACATATAAAACATTCATTCTCAGCCCTTTTGTTTATATCTGCTGAGCTTAACTGCCCTCTGAAACCTCTTTATTCCGAAGCAGTGAAGTACTTAAACAGTGGAATTGCACTTAGGTTTCCAGCAGTATAAACTGAGATTAAAATCAAACCTTCAGGAATAGCTGTGAGTACAAGAACATGCAGGGGGGGTAACTTTTATTTGTATGGCTGTTGGTTTTTTAGCTTTATTTGTGTGGTTGTTTTGGATTTTTTTTTGCTGTGCAGAAACATATTCACACAGACACACACAAATCAACAAAAAGAAGTGATTTCAAGCACTCCACTGAGATTGAGGAATTGGGTGAGAGGTTTATAATTGTACTATAGTAGCAGTCTGAATCCCTTAGCAAGATTCCCCTCATTTTTTGGCATGGTAGGAAAAGATTCCTGCCTATAGAATGCAAATTAAAATAGCAGCAGAGAGCATTAAGCATAATTAATGTGCCATTACTGTAGCAGTGTGAAGAAGGGGGAGCAAACTGCAGTGTGTGTGCATTTTGGGAACAAACAGGAATGTTGGTATTTGTTTGTATAATTATGCGGTGTACGTATTTCCCAAAAGTCTGTCAGCAAAATATTTTCTGTGCTTTCTTCTTTAACTGAAGTGCAGGTTGCTAATTGCAAGGCTGCATTAAAGTTCTTTCCCTCTGTTGTGACAGGAGACTGGCTCGCTCCACGCTGCTGCTGATCCCTCTGTTTGGAATTCACTACACGGTGTTTGCCTTTTCTCCTGAGAATGTCAGTAAGAGGGAGAGGCTGGTGTTTGAACTGGGACTGGGATCCTTCCAGGTGATTTTACACTGAATTCAGCTTTCCTTAGAACCAAATCTCTGTTCCTTAGAACTACTTTGCATGCACAGCTCTCAGAGTGTGTCTCTGCTCATCTATGTGTGTGTTTTGCATACCAGGATTTTGGGTTGGTTTGTTTGCTTGTTGCTTTTTTTTTTAACTCCAGCTATTATTTGTCATTCCATCAGGATTTGAATTACTTTTTTTTTCTCTCCCATTTCCCTAGGGTTTTGTTGTTGCTGTTCTCTACTGCTTCTTGAATGGGGAGGTAAGACTTTTAGTATTAAATGTCTCTCACCTGCCATCCACATGCCATTTTCTTGTGGGAGTAACTGCTGTTCCAACTGTCCATTCTAACTCATCATCTACCATAATCCCTGATACTTTAGTCTGAATCTCACAATTCTCAGAAAAAAAAAAAAAAAAAAAGAAAAAAAAAAGAAAAAGAAAAAAGAAAAAAGGATTTGTGATGTCTTTATCAAACCAAAACATTGGCCTTGCCAGAGATGATGGCTCAGATTAAGGCTTCCTGACAGGGGTAGGATATGGACAGGTCTCTCTTGAAATGTCATCCCAGGAGCAGAGTTTTGCACTGGTTTTGCAGAACTTTGCCCTGTCCTTGCCAGCCCGCTCTCCCAGCCTGTTCAGCTCTCTCCAGGAGGTCTGACACATCTCTGTCACCAGCCAGCTTGGAGCCATCAGCCAAACTGGTGATGGTGCTTCCAATCCCATCACTGAGACTGTGATGAAGATGGGCAGGCCCTGGCACAGGTTACCAGAGAAGCTGTGGCTCCCCTGGATCCCTGGCAGTGTCCAAGGCCAGGCTGGATGGGGCTTGGAGCAACCTGGAGTAGTGGAAGGTGTCCCTGCACGTGGCAGGGGTGGAAGAAGATGACTTTTAAGGTCTTTTCCAACCCAAACCATTCCATGCTCTGTGTGGAACAGTGTGAGGTCCAACATCAATACCTGGAGGACACCGCTAGTGATAAGGTGCCAGGCTAAATAAAAACCATTGCTCACCTCTCAGTCTCCTTCCCCTCTTGCAGATCATCCACCCACTCTAAATCTTGCCAGCTTTCCTAGGAAAAGGCTGAGGGAAACAGTGTCAAACCCTTCACTGAAGGCTGAGTTTTCATGGGTCCTTGGCCTCTTTCACTGGCACCAGCTTCTTTCCTGAGCCCTGCCACCTTCATCCTACCCACACACAGCCCAAGGGTGTCAGATGCCCAGAGCCATCCCCCAGACACCACCTGGGTGCCTTGCAAGCCTCACACTCCTCTCAGCGCGTGGCAGCTGCTGCTGGCCACATCTGTGTTTTTTTCTGGTTCTCCTGTTCCAATCTGCATTTCCCTGCCTGTTTATCTGACTGAATATCTGAGGTAATTGTTTTCTGAATTGATGGAAAAGGGATCCCTGCTCAATGTTGCCTTAAGATGAACATGGAGCATCTAGAGCTCATCCATTCTCTCCTCCACTGCTGCACATCTCTTGCACATCATCTTGCAGCCCAACAGTTGGAGTCTTTTCCTAAAATCACCTTATTTTCTTCTTTTCAAGGGGGCTGACTGCAGGTATAGCCTGGCATTGCTGATCTCTGGTACAAAAAGGTCTCAAACTCTTAATCCAAGTGATTCTTGCTCAAATAAACCACAACAATCTCCAAGCTCATAAAAAAAACTTATGGGTTATCTTTGCTCATGGGCACAGTCAAGATCTCCTGAAGCCCCTTGGAAGGAGTGTGGGGGGGTGGTTCTTAGCCAAACCAACACAACCTGGTTAATTAAAGCCATTTTCCCTCTCAAGATATCAGAAAATGGTAATGAGAGGATGTCTTGCACCTCCACTAAATTTCCTACAGCAAGAAAATATTTGGAATATCACACTCTTCCTGCTGCAAACACTATTCCCCTTTTTACAGAGTTAATGTAACTCCATGCTCTATCTAACCTATAAATATCTATGCTTTAACCAAAATAGGAATTTGGAGGTCCTAGAAGGAGAATGTAAGTTTTCCAGTTGGATTTTTCCTCCCTGTAGTTTCTGTCCATACAGCTGAAGCCCTTGTTTAGCATTTTGACTTATACTGATCCATTTTGACAATATTAATCCAGGAATATCCAGCCATGACTGATACAGACAAGACAAACATCTTTGACACAGCAGCTCATTGGAGATTGGAAAAATATATTCAGAAAACATCTCTAGATATTTTCTTGTTCTTACACTATTTCATTGAGAAATATGATACAGGAATAAGTAATCAATAAATGTTGGTCTGAGCTACTATGATCTCTCTTATATTAAAACTTTTCTACTTTATATATTTATACACTTGTGCACACCCCAGCAGTGTTGCCAGGAAACTGGTAATGAGTGAAAAGTAGAAAAGCTGTGGGATTATTTACTTACTGCCTAATTGAACTTCTGACCTTGGATTGTTTTACTCTTGGTGATTTACTGTGGGTGCCAATTAAAAAAAAAAAAAAATCCCAAAAAAAGGAGGGTGGCACAGATGTACATTAACCCCAGAGCTGGTCTGCTTGGAGAGGATCTGCAAGCAAGAGGCAAAGTTTTCTCTAAGCATCCATCCATGAATGGCAGGTGAGAGAAGCTGCCTCTGTGGACAGGGTGTTTCAGAATTATCCAGTACTTTTTGATTGCTGGTTTCTTTGGCTCCTTATTGTATCTTTGGTACTGGCCATTGATGAAAACAGGCTATTTTTTTCCTCCAGGTGGTCTTGATCAGGTCTTCCATGCACCTCTGGGCTAAACCTAAATTATCTGAAGTCAGGCACAGAACCTGGGCTGGGCTGTAGTCCCCCACTACATGCCCAGACCTCTTCCAGCCATGGAAAAGTAATTTCAGATTTTGCTGAAATTAGGAGTTTAATAATAACCTTAAAAATAGTTCTGTTGAATTGTGAGTTTTTTCTAATCTTGATAATTTGTCAGCATGTCCTCGAGCGGCTAAGTACATAAAAAATGACCTTTTGAAGTTTCTCCCTAAAGGTGCAATCAGAAATAAAGAGAAAATGGAGGAGCTGGAAAGTCAACCGGTATTTTGCTGTGGATTTCAAACATCGCCATCCTTCTCTAGCGAGCAGCGGAGTGAACGGGGGGACACAACTCTCCATTCTGAGCAAGAGCAGCTCTCAGATTCGGATGTCCAGCATAAATGCGGAGAACCTGGCGACATGAGCAGCTGAGGAGAGCAAAGCAACCAACGAGCAAACCAAAAACCATCCCTCGAAAAAGAAAAAAAGGAAATAATAGTTTTGGTGGTGGTGCAGGTCTCTCTTCCTTTCCCTTTCCCTTTCCCTTTCCCTTTCCTTTCCTTTCCTTTCCTTTCCTTTCCTTTCCTTTCCTTTCCTTTCCTTTCCTTTCCTTTCCTTTCCTTTCCTTTCCTTTCCTTTCCTTTCCTTTCCTTT
>VZSE01007342.1:31656-83583 GCA_013398275.1 Promerops cafer
CTTTCCTCTCCTCTCCTCTCCTCTCCTCTCCTCTCCTCTCCGTGAAAAAGCAAAGGAAATGTGTAAATATCTTTTTAACAGTCACTGTAAATACCCAGCTGTACTCAAGGCCATTAATGGAGAATGTTTAAAAGACAAACAAGAGGCCAAACCCACCCACTCAACTATTCCCATTTCAGAGCATCTGCGAGTAATCCGTGTCCGTCCAAAGTAACAAGTGATTGCTGTGCAGTTGTGACCCTTGGTTGCCAAACTGGTCCTAGTCTGTGAATGGACATGACCGCTGTCATTTTTCCACTTGGTTTCCATTTTGGGTTGGATTTGCCTATTTTTTTTTCCCCCTAGACCAACACGTCTTAGCCTGTCCCTGTCTTTTGGCACGTGAATTTCCGCAGTGTTTCTCTTTGGAGTCTTAGGATGGAGCTAACAACGTGCCTGGATTGACCAATCCAGCTGATCCAGGAGGATCTCCAGAAAACGAAGTTCATGGCTGGATTCAGTCAGACATTCCCGATGGATTTAAAGGAACAGCTGTGCCAACATGAAACTGCCATCAGTGCAGGCGCTTCAGGCGAGAGCGGTGGGATCTGCTGTGCTTTTCCATACCTGGGGACACTCCCAGGAATGCTTTCTGTTCTAGCTAAGCTGTGAATTTTCTAAAAGGGCCATGCAGTTGAGATATAGCTCTATTTTTGGCATCGATTGATAGATTGATAGTTTGGACTCTTTGAATAACACGAATAACTGTCCCTTCCCTCCCACCTTAAGAGCAAGAGTCAGTTCCAGGGTGGCCTTTCCCTCCAGATGACCTTGAACCCTCTGCTCCAGTGGCCACACGTGGTGTTGGTGGCTTGGGGGGCAGTGCTGTCACACGGAGTGCCGTGCCTTTGCAACCCGGTTGACTTCTGTGTGCTGACTCTTCCCTGCCAGAGCCAAGAGGCACGAGAAGGACCTGGCGGGATCACCCTGGAAGGTGAAAAATCACCTGCGCTTGGTGAGGGAAATAAAACAACTAAACAGAGCACTAAGATGGCACGGAAGGAAAGGATAAAGACTTTGGATGACTTCCCACACCTGGCAGTTGTCTCTCTTGGAATATTCTGCTTGTTTCACCACCGATGGTCTTACTGCTTTTCTTGGAGAGGAACTCGAATGTTCTTTCGACCTTTGCCTTGTAGTTAAAGCCACGACTGCTACAAATCTACTTCAACCCAATGTCGATGATGTCAATTCTTAAGAGTCTTTATACAGCGCAAAAAAAAGGCTTTGAGGGCCATCCTAGCGCTCCCTTCATCTTGGATTTATGAATTTATGAACTGAGAAATATATATATATATCAAATATATATATATGTGCGTGTATGTGTATGCATATATTACAAACAAAGAGGAAAATGGCATTTTAAATGTGAAGTTTTGAACTGAAACTAATAGTAACCAGGAAATTCAAAATTCAGGCTTGTTCTTCGGTGTTAGTTGACATGATCATAAACTAAAAACAGGAAAAAAAAGTGAAATACTTGGAATTTTAGTGTCAGCTGAGTGTGAGCTTTTAATTTCACTGGTTTTTGTTAGTTTAAGTAAAAAAGAAAAAAGAGTTTTGATGTCATTTTAAAAAAAAGATTTTTAAAGATAATCCTAGTTTACTTATTTTTAAAAGGAGAAAAAAGAAAGCTCTCAGAAAGTTGTGAAAGAAATATTAATTATAATAATACTTAACACTTATATAATCCTTTATGGGAATAATCTGCTCTTGGCTGGAGCCATCTAAATGAATGTAAATTTAATTCAAAACAGATAGAAATGTTGTTTGAAGTCATATTGGTACAGGATCATGCTCTTTAGAGATGGGGACAGCCCTGTCATGTGAAATCTGCTGTGGCACAGAGGACCAGCAAAACAGTTGAGACCACTTCCATTTTACTCCAGGTCCATAAATGGGATTTATATGATCCAAACACCTTTTTCTTTTTCCCAAGTCTACAGCACCAATTTGCTGCTCTGAGAGCAGAATTTGCTTCCCTCGTCCCAAATCTCTGCAAAAGTCAAAGTGTTTTTAACTGATAGGTCGGCCCTTCGTCTTTCTTCAGATGCTTCTTAAAGCTGCTTTAGAAAGTTTCCCCAGGAACCAGGTACTTTGCTGTCCAGACAGAGTTGGGGAAAAGCAGATTTATCAGGTAAATGCATATTTGGCGATTTTCTCCAGGATGGGCTTTCACAAGGATTATATCGCCAACACTGTAAATGTATTCTTTTAAAAAAATCAAAAGCTATTTTTTGCATGAATGGCTATTAGCCAGTTTTCAATCATTACTAAATTAGAATTGTGGAGAAAAAGATGTCAAATAACTGCCTCTAGCTGGAGACTTTTTCTTGTTTCAGTCCAGAGCAAGAAGGTGTTTGGATCTTCTTTTTTTAAATTTAATTTAGTATTTTGCTGTTGTTGAAATTTTTCTGAGCTTACTTCTGGGTTTTGTTGTTTTCCTGGCCATCCTACAGTGCTCTGCAGCTTGAGTTGGTGGATCTCAGTCCAGTGCCTTGTGGGCAAATGTCCACATCACCAAAACCACCCTCTGACCCTGCACACTGGAGACCAGGTCCTCAGCTAAATTAAAACCAGTACAGAAAACTGATGTTATTGTTAGAATACACTGCTTCACCTGGAATTGGCATTTGGCCTCAGCACATTGTTATTACCATTAATTTTTGGTGGTACCAGCTAGAGAATCCAAGGATGGAAAAGTTGTGAAAAGTTGGATTTGCTCCTTAATTCCTTGAGCCAATGCTCAGGAGTTTGGAGAGCAGTGGAGGGGAAATTTCTACTGTTGCAGACGTTGTGTTTCTTGTTCAGTAGAAAAACCGAATCTGTTCACCAGCACTGAATTTATCAGAAGAAATGGGATCTTCAACGTATTAAATATAAAATATAAAAAAAAAAAAGAAAAAAAAAAGAAAAAAAATAAAACCTTCTATTATGATTTTATTCATCTGAATGAAAGTGTTGATGCACTGGCAGATTTGGCTTTTCCTGAGTCACTGGAACTTTCCCAGTGTCCCTGAAAGGGACAGGTCACACTTGAGGTGGACACAGTTTTGGGGTCCAGACTCTGATGCCATGGCACCAATGAGCTCCCCACAAATCTCTCTGTTGAATGTAAGCTGCAGGTGCTGGCCAGGCCTGGCCACCCCACAGTGGCTGTTTTTTAATTTGTTTCAGGAGGGAAGAATCCAACAGGCAGTTTGCTTCTGTGTGTGTGTAAATATCAGCTGAGTGTAACAGTGCTTTGTTTGATTTTTCACTGTGAAATATATTTTGGAGCTAAAAAGGCTGTGTTATTAAAAACAGTACACAATTAAAACAAAACAAACAAAAAAAAAAGTGTGCAGTGCTCTTTGAGCCATTTTTTTTCTACCATGTCCATAATTTCCTGTCTAATTCTCTTGTTTTGCTTTTCTAAATGTACAAAAACTGTCTGTGCTGCAGGTTTTGTGACTGTTTGCTGTATCTAACCACTGTTTGGATTATCGACTTGTCAGTGTGGAGTGCTGGTACTGCAGGACAGTTCACATCCCAAAAATGAAAACTACAACCTAGACTGTAAAGGATGAGGCTGTTTCATTGCTGCGTGGTGATGTCACCTCCTTTTACTTTCACTTTTAGTATTTCTGGAACTCAGAGCCCAGGGAAAGAGCCTTAAGTGCTTAGTTCTGGGAAGTTCTGAATCACAGAGGAAAAACATTCCAGTTCCTCTGCATCATTTAAGTATTTGCATTTGAAAACCAGGTGTTAAAATGGAGTGGTGGGAGAAGGGATGAAGGTAGGTGAGTCCAGAGGAAAATGCAGTTTGGAAGTTAAATCCAGACACTTTATTGGGTGTTTGGCCCCTCCCTTTCAGCATCTGTCTCTCATTGTACCTAAGGACAGTGCCCTGCAATGACAAGGCTAAATAACAACCAGAAGTGGGCATGAACTGATCATTTGAGTTTACCTTCACAAACGAGACTCTCCCTGCACTCTCTCCATCATCAATGGAAGTGTGAGATACCTTCCAGAAGGGAATGACGTTCATAGAACCAACAACCAAGGCTGGAGGTGACCTTGAATGACAATTTTGGTCCAACCTTTCCTGAGAAAGGGAGCCAAGAAGAGTTTATCCAACACCCTGTCCAGTCCCCTCCTGAAAACCTCCTCTGCTAGGGGCCACACACCACTCTGGGGAGGTTGTTCCCATTGAATGGCTGTTCCCACTCTAAAAAATTTCTTCCTTATATCAAGATGAACCCTCTCCTGGTGCAACTTGCCACCCTTGTATCCTCCATGTGCATCCTTGTGAAAAAGAGAACCTTCACCCCCTTTCTGACCACTCTTTTAGTACTGGAATACTTTGGTGAGGTCGCCACCGAGGCTTCTTTTCTCCAGGGAAAAATTCCCCTCCGTTTTTCTTCCCCCATAATCCATCCCTTTGATGACCTTCATGGTCCTCCTTTTGACCTTCTCCAGTCTGGCCACTTCTTTCTTGCATTTTGAGGACCAGAATGGGACACAAGATAAAAACCTAAAAACCTGATGGTGACACTCCGATCTTCCTCAGCAGTGGCAGAAGGATTAGTTGCCATAATTTGCCTTGCCCAAGTATTATAAAATTGTGGCTTTTCATAATATTTTCATATCACAGGTGGGTGAAATTCTGCTTCTGAATAGCAGGATAGATCCAGTGCTTGCATATGAAGGGACCTCTGGTCAGCTCAAAAATTCAGGGTTTTATTCAAAAGTCACTATTTCAGATGAAACTAAAAATAACTGAAAATAGGCAAAGCCAAAATGATCAAGAACAAAACACATTCACTCTATATGAAGGAAGCTCTTTAACTGCCATTATTTTCAGATTATTTACTCCCATTCCTAAACTGATCACCTCTATTTTTAAAAACCAGCACTGCTTTTTCACCTTCTCTTCCCACTGGAAAGTCACTGTAAAACTTTTTTGGCAGTTAAAAACAAAACCTTTATCTGAACCTGGAGCTGAAATAACTCCTGGCTCACTTGGATTCCTTGTCATGCTGATCTTGCCTTCAGTTTCCTTCTCTTTTCATGAGATATAAACTGCTTTATTTCAGATGAAGTCTACAGTTTGTCTTTGATCAGCTGCAAGACTAAAAATAATCATGCTATTAAGCTGCGTTTCTCTCAGTTCTAATCCAAATTTGGGCAGCAAAACCAATGCAAAGAATCAAATGCAGACAGACATGGATCCATTAAGAATAGCAGGAAAACTACCTGGGAGCAGCAGGCCAAGCATCCTGGGGGAAAAAGGAAAAAAAAAAGGAACAATAAAAATTAAGAGAAAGACTTCCAGTTCTTGAAAGTGTATAAATGAGATTTGGGGGTTGAGCAATTTTTGTTCAGCCATATCTAAAAGGAAAATAATTCCAATATTTTGCTTTTCTGTTTTCAGTTATAATCTTGCAAGGGAAGCTTTTCCAATCAAATGGATGGGACACACATTCAGTCAAAATACTGCAGGAAACCATCATTAAAATAGGTTAAAATGCACTGATGGTGTCAGTTTGGGAGGTTTCAGTGCTTTTGTCTGACACTACTGCTAAATCTCTACTAAATCTGGCCTGTGAACCATACAAATATCCAACTTTACACTATTTGTTCAGCCCTAACAGAAAGTAGATATCAAAATTCCAGAGTTATAGGAAAAAAAAAATTTCACAGTGACTTTAGCAAACAGTAGCAACAAAAGAAATGCAAACCCCATTAATTTAATTGGCTTTATATGCCTTAGTATTTGAGCTTGGTTTTCAATAGTGGTTCAGAAACAATTGCCCATGCCAAAAGTTTTCAGTCTGTGGCCCATGGAGGCTCCAGAGCCCAGAGATGGTTTCTGAATGATGGATGATTATTAAGGAAATTAAGTTCATTCTTTGTATAGCAATAGATTCTTTAAGGCTACTGAAGAGCTTTAGTCTTTTCTGTATTTATGCAAAAGCTCCAACAGATTAAAAACCTAGAAAATTCAATAAATTAAGATTTTCCCCATAAGATTATGTGATTCCATGATGCCAGACTTCCTCTTTTGTTCTGAGATCTTTCTCATGTGGACAAGGCTTCCAGAGCAAGGTGTGCTTATATTATTAATATATTAATAATTGTGCTTCTCCTCCCCTGCTCTGTGGCACTGCAGGGCAGTGACTGTGACCTCAGCAGAGCATGGAAGGCCTGAAGGGCTGGTGAGAACAGGAAATATGGACACCACATGGGATCCTGCTTGGCATCCAGGCAGGATTCGTGTCTGCTGTAGTTCCTAAGTCGTATCTGTGGCTATCTAGGAAACAGAAAAACTCCCAGAGTGGGATTCAGTCCAAACTCAGCCTTTATCACCTCACTGAAGGCAGTGTTCCTCGGGCTCCCGTTTCTGCAGCTGTAGAAATGTACATACTGCAAAAATACAACCAAATAGCTCTTCTTAAGTAGTTCTTTCCTTAGGAGTTAAATATTAAGGGCTGTGTTAGATGTGTCCCTTTCAACATCTGGCACTACTGGCATTGGGTGTTCTGGCTCAGAGTTAACCTCTGGAAGAGCTCTTGTGATCCTGAGCAGAAGGCTAAGGACACACCCACATCACTTAGACACCAAAAGTGAAGACTTCTTCCTTTAATCTGGTTTCTCCACTTTGCCTTTTTAGTCACAAGAGAGAAATGAGCAATTTCAGAGCACAAACATCAAACATTTTTGATGTCAACTCCAGGGCGAGATGATTCACGCTTTGCTAGTGGCTGCTTCTCTCCACCAGGACATCTCCCTGACCAGATTAGAGACAGATGCTGACCCTGGGGAGGCCTAGATAGAAATGAATTTTCCCTGGCAACTTTGCCCAGTCACTGTTGTTCTGTCTCATGCATGCTGAGAAATGATGGTCTTGAAAGGCTTTGAGCTGGCTCCTGTTAGATATTACCAACCCGATTTGGGGGAGGTGGATGCTTGGTAAAGAGTCAGGAGCTCTCATGGAGAGTTTTCAGGATGCTTTGTTCTCCCTGCCAGATTGTGTCCACACAACCAGCACTTCTGTGTCCAGGAACAAACCATAGTAATAGTGCACATGCCGTAAAAAAATAAAAAATAAAGGAGTTTACCCTCTGATTTTAGCAGTCAGGCACATGCAACCAGTTCAGGATTGCATTTAAGAACAAGTTAGGAAGATATGGAGGATGCAGTAGCAGCTGAGGATGCTCTGATGTTAATGATGCTCCGTGTATATCTGTACTAAAGAGCTAAGTTCAGCTAAATACACATTGTACTTTGTGTATGAAAACACACCAGCAGAGCTTGAACAATGTTTTGAACCTCATGGTCTTTCACCTTCTTATGATTCAAATTGCAATTTCCCATTGGCTTTCTTTTGGGGAATTCATCCATGTGAAGAATTACTGTGTGATATGACACTGTGTGATATGACACTCTTCAGTGTCTGAAATTACTTAGGCTTCTGCATATGCCTTTCCCAATGGACTTTGTGCTTGCAGAGAAGTCTCAAGAGGCCTTTGTGTATCAGTATAATCTGTAAAAATCGAATATTTGGTGTGTTCATTCTCTTTCCCTTCTACTTGTCAATTTAGTGGCAATGCAACCTGCTATAGCTCTGAGAAGAACCAAGATATTGGATGGAAAGCTGTATTTTGGCTGTGTCAAGGTACAAAGCTACTGGCCTGTTGGGTCTAATACTGACCTTTTTTGGTCAAAATTGGTTTAATTGGTAATGGCATCTGGGGTTATTCAGCTTTGTTATGAGGTGGAAACACAGATATCAACTGCTGCTTTCTAACCTTTTTTGTGTTTCGAGAAATTGTTTTTAACATGTATACTGCTGTAGATGACACAATAAATGTATTATCATTTTGTAAAAGTCTGTTCTCATGTAAAAGTGCACCAAAGAGAACTTTTTGCCTGTGAACTTACAGGGTAGTGTATTCTTTTCCTGAAGCAGAAGCTCTTTGGGTTCTCTGGCTTCTTCATGGGAAGGAGACCCTGGAATCTGCTGAGCAAAGTCAGTCCTGGACCAAGCAGGGGTGAGGTCTTTGCCATGCACAGTGTTCCTTCTCCATAAACCACTGGTGTTTATCTCCCTGCATCAGTATCAGGCAGGACTGTGGCCCAATATCCCCAAATCAAATGTAACACACTCTCTAAAAGCCCCTGTGTCTCTGGGTTTGATCCCCAGGTCCTCTGGGGACTAAATATTATTCTTACAGGGTATAAACAGGAGCAGAAATTCTGTTGTCCTCAAACAAAGGTGCTGCCAGTTGCCAAAGGTGGAAATAGATTGGTCTCTGTAACACCTGATGTGCTTCAAGGCTTCCTTTCTTTTATAGTCAAAGCAAACCTGAAGAGTTTTATCATCAGGGTAATTTTTAAAGCATCAAGTACATTCAAACTCCTGGAACAGAGGATTCCACAGAAGATGAACTATTTCTATTTTCCCCATCTTCCTCCTTTGTTTCAGTTACCACAAGCCCTTGCCTGTCCCTCATGAATCCCCCACCCAGGCTGCATCTGTTAACTCACTGTTGAGCCAAAGTACAGGGATTGGAGCCGTGTGCTTTGGTGGAAAAATGGGAATGTTTGGTGAAATTGAGGTCAGAGATGTGTTAGGGAGCAGCAGGGCTGGAGATCATCACCCCACAGCATCTCTGAGGCAGGACAGGAATTGGGGAAGGACAGGGAATTGGGAAGGACAGGGCAGATCTATATATTTTCATTTTTGCTATGCTTCAAATCACTGTAAATGCCCTTCATATGGATTTCCACCTCGACCTGAGGCCGCCTCAGTCCTTTTTTTTTTTTGAGGGCTGGATAATGGAGCACAGGATGTGTCTCCCCTTCCCACCATGTGCAGCTGTCAGTGTCTCCCTAACCACGGAAATCAAATCAAAAAGCAAATGCAGAACAAGAAATCTGGAAAAACTGATTTCTAAATGTTTTATGGAGCCTAAGTGATTTTTTTTAGGCAGAGAAAGAAAAGGCACCTTCAAAAGTATTTCAGCCACTCTTCAAGCCTGTGTAAATATCCCCTATTTCAAAGACAAAATACCACACCAGAGCAAATTTGCTCCAAATCCCTGATTTTAATGAGGAAAACTTCATTTATTAGGTGTGTCAACACACCAAGGAGCAGCTACCTTGAATTCAATTGTATTTTCTGCAACTGAGCAAATCCTCCCCAGATACTCTAATAATTCTTGCTCTGGGTGCATTAGGCAGCCTCAGGGAAGCTCTCAGTGTGCAAAACAGGTAAAGCTGCCTTCTGGAAGGATTTCTTTTAATTTGGAGCCCAATGAATCAAAATTTCTGAAAAAAATCATGCTGACATTATCAGAGTTAGAAATCTACTCTCAGTTAGAAATTTCAGTTACCTCAATAAAGTGTCTTTGCTGCAACACCATAAAAAAACAGCTCGAAAAGTCGGTTTGGATCTTTCCAGGGTGTCACGCAGTTTGTAAAGGGATTTTAAAAGAATTCTTGGAGAGTTAAACTCTGCAGAAGACACCGGGGGGTTAGAGGGGGAGAAAGCAGCTGATGTAATTGAATGATGTCTTGCAGCTGCCCTTTGGCAGCGGTTTGAAGCTCATCGAGGAGAGGTTTGGGAGCCCTGCCTGCCTTGGTGGGCTGCACACATCCAGCTCCAGGAGGTGGCAGTGGCTCCACACGGAGCGCTCAGCACAGCTGAACGCGGCTGGGGACACTTCTGCCACCTTCTGAGAAGCAAACCATCCCTGCCTGCAGCATTCCCGACTCACAAACACACCCACACCAGCTCAGGTGTGACACCAAAAAGGGATCGGGATTCTTTTCACAGCCCAAATGAAATATTTATCCAAAAAATTTTAGCACTCCCCAGGATTATTAACCTTTTATTTTATAAAGCCTCAAATTAAATATCCAAATGGACACAAACTAAATGTACAAACTCAAACGAAATATCTAAACTGACATAAACTAAATGTACGAACTCAAACAAAATATCTAAACTGACATAAACTAAATGTACGAACTCAAACAAAATATCTAAACTGACATAAACTAAACGTACAAACTCACCACAGCTGTAATTGGCACTTGCATTTTACATTTTGTACACATATATTTTGTACATCATACATTTTGTACACAAATTCTCATTACTATGATCAGCAACAAAACACAGGAACAGAGGTTGCTTTTACAAGTAAAGTTGATGAGAAAGTCAGAATAGACAAAATTACTCCTTGCAACAACCATATGGCATTGTGACAGATGGGTTAAATGCCTAATTAATAAATCACTGATTGGAATCATATTTATAGAAGCCTGGACAATCCATCTCTGCTCTAATAGAACTAGAGATGAAGCACCTAAAATCAGAAGAGATTTCCAGGAGTCAAATGTCTGCTGACCTAAATAATCAGCCGAGAGCAGAGCAAACTGAGGGACTGGAATATTGTTTTTTTAAAGCTGAATTGATACTGGAACTCAGAGAGTGAATGCATGGCTGTGCTCTCCAAGCCTGATGCAGGTTCTCCTGGGACTGCTCCTGTCTTGGCCCACCTCATGTACCTCCTGTGCCTTTTCTTTGCTTTTGGGGAGGCTGAGGTCAAATCCAGCTCAGTCCTGAAGAACGAGGAAGGTCACCCAAAGAATGGTGCAAGCACAGCTCTGGCTCACTCTGCTTCCCCAGCCCTCACAGCTGGGTGTGCATCTGACCCTGAAACTTCACTGGCTGTGGTGAGAACGAGCTGAGAAACGCTGGACTTCAGTCCTCAAAGGCAGGTCCTCAAAAAGCTCTAAATACCCTTTAATTGGGCGTTTCACTGATTGCTCTTCAAGGTTTTGAATGTCTGTCCCACAAATAAAACAACATCTGGGCACTAAGATTAGGTGTGTAAGTCATTCTGAGCACAAGGTAGCCCAGCTGGCACCTGGCATTGGGTTTGCTCTGATTTATTCCTTCACACATCGTCTGCCTAATTGTTGGACCCCTGGTCACTGAGGATTTTGGGCTTTCTGTGCTCACAGTCACTGACCCTCAGGAAAGCACTGCACTGACCTGAGGCCGTGGAGAAGCTTCCAAAACTGAGTGATGGCACTGGGATTGTGGGTGTGGAGTTTGAATAGAAGTGTGTGATATCACAGGGTGGAAAACTTAGAGTTTAAGGGTTTAGAATATAATATAATATATATAAGGCAAAATGGAGGTTTTAGGGTGTAGGCCAGTCCTTCTTTTTCACCTTCTTCTCCATGGGTTTGGGTGGTATTTTGTAACTGGATAGACAAGCCCACACTGTGGCCTTCAAGTTCTTGGTTATTGGGTCGAAAATGGAAATAATTGAGGTGTCACTTCTTAATTGGATAGTTTGTGCTTAAAAGGCCTTGTAGAGAAGGAGATGGAGGCCATTTTTCACTTTGTTAGCTGGAACTCCCAGCTGGTGAGACTGTAACAGAGATAAGAATTAATAAACACCTGAGTCCCAACAAGAAACTCGGTCCCTCCTCTTTAATCCCGACTCTAACAAGGAGAAATTAAGATAAAATTGCCACATTTTAATGGTGCATCCGGTGTGAGGAGGGCAGGACACTTGTTAACTTGTTAACATTTGGCTGCTCCATATTTTTCTTTGAACAAGAAATAGTTTGAGATCTTCTGGATTAATTTAATCTCTGTTCAACAGGCTTAGAAGAAAAAAAAAATTAAGCAGGCATTTTGTATCACTGAAGATCGTTTGAGTTTCCTTTTAAAGCAGATTACTGTTCTATAGGCAACTGCTTGTCAGGTTTCTGTGTTTAATTTCCATTAGATTGTCTCAAGACATCTCAGAACAAGTAGTGACACATCAGAAATCATTATGGCAAAGCTTGGCCAGCAGATAACCCTTTCAAATGATGGTTAGGAATTGTGGTCTCGGAAACTGGAAATTTTGGGGAATGCTAACAAGGGTATACTGGGCGTGGGAGGAGTTAATGTAGGGTTTGGGTTTTTTTCGTTTGCTAACCTGTTGATTCACTCTAGCTCAAAGCCTGGCTTTTCACAACAAAACAAGGGTGTTTTATGCTTCAGGAGAGAGAGAACCAGGGTTGTGATGCAGATCTGTACCAGGTGAGAAAAGCAGCTCCAGTTCAGGACAAGGAATTTACAGAAGGCTCCTGACACCATGGAAAGCCACAAAGGATCCAGCTCAGGTGGAACGAGGCAGTGTCACAGCAACTCGTCCTGCTGGAAGCCCTCAGACTGTGGTGACACCATCCTGGAGCACCGAGGTTCTCCTTTTGGGGCTGATTTTGTCCAGCAGGGATAGCTGAGTGACGTAGTTGACTGGGCTGGTTTCTCTGGACAAAGCCCCGTGTTTGTGGGTGAAGGTCAGGTACTCCTGGTGCTGCCACTTGCACAGTTGTTTCTTCAGCTCAGTTTGAACCTACAGGAAGATACAAAGAGAAAATTAAGACTTAATGAACACTGGAGGTAAAATATGCCCAAAAGTCTGCCTGAGTACTTAGCCCAGATAAAGCAGGATTAAGCCTTAACACATTTTTAGAAGAACTCTGTCCTTATTCCTTTTGAAAATAAACAGATTTAATTTCAAAAATTCAGAGGATGGCATGCAGAAGTACATTTGGACATCAGGGCAGGTCACTGGCAATGTTTATCATTTTGGTGGCCCCTATTCTGCTTAAATTTTCCCTGTTACCACACGGACAACCCCTGAGTACAACTTCATGGATGGGTCTCTGGATCTTCCAAGAACTGAATAAATAAGAGAGATTTCCCCCACCAATCAAGTACTCCAGCTCAGTCCTAGCAAACTCAAGGCCCTCCAGCACTTCTCAGTTTCATCCATACTCCTAACACCTTGCCTGGCAGCAGCACAGTCTCTCACATTGTCACACATACTCAAAACTGCAGAAACACACAGAGAAAATAATAATTAGCTTTTCTGATTGCAGGGAACCACAACAGATGCACTGCCAAGTGGTAATGAGTGGCCAAGCTGCTCCAGGAGCAGTTATCCTTAAGAAACGTGGAAAAAAGCCAACCCAGCTTCATCTTGGGGCCAGAGATCAGGCTCTGCCTGTCCTGTTTTTAGCACCTACTGGATTTCTGTGTTGTGAGGTACAATATGCAAGCTATTAAAAGGCTGTTGAAGCAATTAAAAGGCTGCTGGCAAGGAGTCTGCCATACAGAAGGCAGGGTGGAAGTACAGCTTTCTGTATTCACAGCTAAGGCTTGAAGGCACCCTCTCAGAATGGTCACTATAAATTGTTTTCCTAAGTAACAAACATATTGTAGGAATTACTCATCCTTGAGCAGGGTTACTGGCACCTTGCACTCCATTTAACCATTCCTGGGAGGTGCTGGACTGTGTCCGGTGAAGGGCAATGGAGCTGGTGAAGGGACTGGAGAGTAAATCCTGTGAGGAGCAGCTGAGGGCCTCAGCCCGGAGAAAAGGAGGCTCAGGGGGGACCACCTTGGTCTCCACAACTCCCTGAGAGGAGGTTGTAGGTGGGGGTTGGCCTCTTCTGCCAGGGAACAGGGACAGGAGCAGAGGGAATGGCCTCAGGCTGGGCCAGGGCAGGCTCAGGGTGGACACCAGGAGGGATTTCCCCATGGAAAGGGGGCTCAGGCCTTGGCAGGGGCTGCCCAGGGAGGGTTGGAGTGCCCGTCCCCAAAGGTGTCCAAGGAAGGGCTGGAGGTGGCACTCAGCTCTGGGCTGGGGACAAGGTGGGCATCAGGCAGAGGTTGGTGTTGGAGGGCTTCTCCAGCATTAATAATTCCATGCTCCATGAGAATTGCCCAGGTTTAAGCCACTGCAGGGACTGAGGCACCATAAGTGTGTCATTCCCACTCAGTTTTCTGAGGATGAGATGTGGTTTTACGTTTTTTCATCAGATTTGTTCTGTTCTTTTGGGGAAAAGTGCCAGCAGATTTAGTGAGGTTTTTAAATGATAGGCTCACTACATTCTACTGCAGGGAGTTTACCCAGATTCTACCAGTGCTGTAAAAACAGGAAAGAAAGTATTTGAACAAAAGTCCTGATTATATGAGCAGACCTAGAAAAGGGAAAAGGGAAAAGGGAAAAGGGAAAAGGGAAAAGGGAAAAGGGAAAAGGGAAAGGACAAAGGGGAAAGGGAAAAAGGGAAAAAGGGGAAAAGAGAAAAAGGGAAAAAGGGAAAAAGGGAAAAAGGGAAAAAGGGAAAAAGGGATGGGAAAGGAGAAAGGGGAAAGGGNTGGAAAAGGGAAAAGGGAAAAGGGAAAAGGGAAAAGGGAAAAGGGAAAAGGGAAAATGGGAAAAGGGTAATGGGAAAGAAGAAAGGGGAAAAGGGAAAAGGGAAAAGGGAAAGGGAAAGGGAAAGGGAAAGGGAAAGGGAAAGGGAAAGGGAAAGGGAAAGGGAAAGGGAAAGGGAAAGGGAAAGGGAAAGGGAAAGGGAAAGGGAAAGGGAAAGGGAAAGGGAAAGGGAAAGGGAAAGGGAAAGGGAAAGGGAAAGGGAAAGGGAAAGGGAAAGGGGAAAAGGGAAAGGGGAAAGGGGAAAGGGGAAAAGAGAGAAAATGAAATGAGAAAGAGAAAAGGGGAGAAAGAGGAAAGAGAAAGAGGAAAGGGAAAGGGGAAGGTAGAAAGGAGAAAAAGTAAAGGGGAAAGGGAAAGAGGAAAGGAGAAAGGAGAAAGGAAAGAGAAAAGAGGAAAAGAAAGGGAAGGGGGAAAGGAAGAAAGTCACCAGGAGAAAATAAACCTAGAGAAAAGGAGGAGCTCTACAAGCTTTCCACTGAGCTATCATCATGATAGCTATCAAACATAAATCAGGAGAAAAGTCCCCTGGCAGGACACTCAGCAACCATTTTTAAAGGGTCATTTCTTCAAAGTTTATTTTGTGTCCTCCTGCCAGAACTGTATGAATACAAATAAAGTCAACAAAGCTACCGAGGGACAAAAAAAGATATGGGGATATCGTGGTTTCTGGAGCAGATCAAAGACAGATCTGTTCTGAAAATAGGAAAAGAAATTAAAAAACAAGAAGGGACTTTGAGTTTTAAAGGTTTTGATAATCTCATGTACTTGCTACTCACCTCTGCATTTGAGAAGCAATATAGGAGAGCAACAACAAAACCCTAGGACAGGGAGGGTAGGGAGAGAAAAATATTTAAAATCTGGAATCAATAACAGACATCATGTTTCATTCACAGTGTAAGACAACAAAGAATGTATATTTCCCAGTTTTCTATTGGAGTTCAGGCAATGTGACATTATTTATTGAGTTTTCACAATAGAATTTAATTTCTCAGTGGACTGGTAACATTTTATATTTATTATTGCCCTTGTAGAGAGACAACAAGCATTAACCTGCTGTTTACTGTATCCTACAAACAACTTCTCCCTCAGACAGGGCAAGCATGGAAGAGGGATCATTTGCAACCCATGTCAATGTGGACAGGTTGTGGTATGGGGGAAAGGGGATGGGAAAAGGTCTCAGCTGCTCAGTACAGCACGTACCACACACAGGCCCTGACCCTCTCAAATCCATGCTGCTGCTCTGGGTGGTGGCACAGCAAAATAAACAAGGAGATATTAACATGGTTCACTACTCCTAAAGGGTAAGGGAAGAGCAGGTGGTTATGTACTCTTATTTACCACCCCTCTTATTGTTATTGCATTTGAAATAATTTTCAATCAGTTCACCTTAATCCACAGCCTGGTCTGTCATTGTTATTCAACAAACGTAGATATTTTATTTATTTGGTGATTATTCATATGAAGTCTGACCCAGAGATTTCGAATAATAAGGGAGCAAGCAGCAGAAGGGCTCGTGAAGGAGTGAGATGGGATGTGTGCGTTGAATTTGGATGCGTTAATAAATCCTGCTCTAACAACCAGCCTGAGGTGTGGTGTCACAGAGCAAACATCTCAGGGCTGTTAAACACTTTGTCCATCTTACCTGAAATGAGCCCAGGCCCAGCTCGATATAAAGCCGAGCCTCCAGACCAGTGCTTTCTGGGAAAAATGCAAATACGATGTAGTGCACCCCAAAGAGGGGGATCAAAAGTAACGTGGATTTTGCAAGTCGCCTGGAAAAGCAAGAGTTAAAGAACAATGCACGGTTAGAAACAGGGAATGAGTGGCAACAATTAGGATTGGAACATTTTAAAATTCAGAGAACAGCTCCAAATGGAGGCAGCTGCCTGCAGAGGAGTTCTGGAAAGGTCCTGTGCTCCGCTAGGATCCCCAGTGATCGGGAAGGGGTTTGCAAACAGCCAGGACTAGGCTTGGTCACAGATTGGACTTTGCTACTGCAAAGGATTTAAAGGAAATTCTCTGCCCCTTTCTCGATGTGGCCATTTGTGTGGAAAGGGCTGGGAGTGGGATGGATTCATCACCTGACATTTAGTGCTTACACTTTCAAGCTTTTGAAGTTTCATACTTTATATTTTGCTTTTCTCTTTGTCCCTGACACACGCAGCCCACCCTTTTTGCCCTGAAATAAAAATGAGATGTGATATTTGGGATAAAAAAGAAAGTTCACGTTGTCATTTCTTCTCTTTCTATTAGAAGAGCAGTAGAACATTCTGTTCTCCTACCCATAAAAAATTTCTTACAGCAGCTAGAACAGGTCAATCCTAAGAGACCCAGAAATACTTACACAAAATGGCTCGAATGGCTCCCTCCTCCCTCCTGGGACTTCAATTTATGGACTAGAATCCTGATCACATTAATGAATATAATAAAGTTAATCTGTAAAGACAAGACAAAATCTGTACATTTACTACAAACCAGGACATGCCTTCAGTTGATACAAATAACTAAAAATCCCCACTTTTAGGAATTGCCCTGCTATAAACCAATGCTCATCTCTTCTCAGCTCAGATCAATAGCTTTGGAAATAATATTTATCTTTCCCACCAATATATGATGAAAGTTATGTTGAATTATTGTAGACCTGCACATGTTAATATCATTTTATGTCTGATGTTAATGCCTTGTACTTCTGGTCAGAACTTTAAATTTAGATTTTAAATTTAGATTTTAAATGGTCTAAAAAAGTCCCCCCTGTTCTCATCATTGTTTATGACAGGGATTATACCAGGTACAGGCCCAAAAAACAGATTGTTCCCTCCCTAAATTCAGGTGGTTTAAATTCGTGGATAAGGGAGATTTTTTTTGTCTTAAGTTACAGTCATAAGAACTCATTTTAAAAGCACACTAGATAAAATTATCTTTGTGCAGAAACTCAAGGGAAAATGAAAAACCTTACTAATACAGTCAGCAGGATGGGGCCTTTGATGATCCATAACACCACCCCATTTTCATCATCATCCCAACATCTGAAACAACAAACAAAATCAGGTTTTTCACCTGTCCCATGGGCGCTTCCCAGAGCACACAAAAGCACTTCTGCCACAGGAAAGGAAAGTGGTGGACACTAAGTTTTAAATCACTGCCTAAATGTCCCTGGTTTCCCTGTAGTCTAATCTGAAGAAAATTTAATCAGCAAGAATCAAAGACTGAAGAACCAAAGCAAAGTAAAAAACCACTTTTGTATTTTCAGGTTTCTTTCCTGCTCTTCCTACCATTCTCAACTCAACTTCTTATTCAACTCCCCCGAGTTCTGAGCAGGTAGGTATAAAATAGGTATAAAATCTTTTCCAGCTGATGTGAAATGATCTGAAAGCCTTCAGGATAGCTTACAGTAAACAATCTTTCTATCTGGAACTCATGTTAAAAATAAAACAAAATAAAATAATTGAATAGAAACAAAAGAAGAAACTAGTTAAGACAACGTTGATTGTTTGGGAAGTTCTCATTTGAAGAGATTAGGGTTAGTTATTTATGGTTGGCTTTATACAGAAACAGCAAATTTCTTGAAACACAATTATTTCAAGGACTGGGCATTAGGAAACTTAAAAGAAATTTCAATAGTTAATATGATATTTCCAGGTTTAATTACCCCATGAATGGACACAAAAATCACAAGACTTAAAGTATTATGTACAAGCTGTAAAAATTAAAGGTACAACTTTGAAGCAGGATACCTTTTTTTCTGTACACATCTTTGTTCCCCCCTCAGAAAAACAGAACCCCATAAAAAATAGGATGTCCCTGTGTTCCTTATCCCAGCTCTGACTTACCCAGTGTTCTGTTGATGGATTCGTGTGAGGACCCAAGCAAACATCACGGCAGTGGGAGCTCCTGAGCAAATCAACAGGAACACAAAAATTTTTTTGAATATCATGTCCCATGGAATCCTCGTTCCAATAGGTTCACAGCGCAGCACGTTGGATTAAAGGCCAAATTATGGGTCAGACAATTTTCAATAACTTTATGAAAGAATTTAATTTGCAGTTCAGGGAAAGGAAAAAAAGAAGGGAATGAAAGGGCAGGAGAATGAAATCATAACAAAGGAGAATAGGAGATGCTGTGAAACTACATTTTCAGAAATAAATGTAAAGAATGATTTGAAGGTTTGGATAGGAACTACAGGCACTAATAAAGCTGGAGTAAGCATTTATTTAGCTGGGGCTCTTTTATCCTGTGGACTGTGGCCATCAAACCCCCTTTGTACAGCAGCTGGAAGAGTTCATATTTCTGTCCTAAAGACTTTACTAATCACCCCAGACCAATCAGTTGATAAGAATTCCATGAAAATTGAACTGAATCCAGGATCCAGTGATTTCTAACCTCACTTTATCACTGCTTATCCTTCTCTCCTACATTTTTGACTGGGTTTTTTTAAGGCCTATAAAGCAGAAATTGTTTTTTCTCTCCTCCTGTATAATTGAATTTCCAAAGACTAAGTGACTTTCAAAGCTGCCACAAAAGGATTTCTAATGTGAAACAGGTGATGTTTTCACTGATTATTCCATAGAAATATAGGTAATTTCTTTCTAAGCATCATTTGAGATCTGTAGGAAGGGCCCAGAACTTGTCCTTCCAAATTTTAGCCCTTTGCTCAAGTCCTTTCAGCTGGGACCGTGTTAAGTTCAAGTTGGCTTTTAAATTAATGAAAAGAAATATTTCCCTCCACATCACCTAAGATGTGAGCTACCCCTGAGGTATCTCTCACCTTCCATTGATTGCAGAAGGAGATGAGGATTACCACATTATTAATTGAGTTGTTTGCTTTCTTATCTCCAGTTGGCCATGATTAATCAAGGGCTGAGAGTCTGCTTTCAGACAATCCTATTTGGAATAGCTCCAAAAAAAATTTAATTACATTAAATAAAGTCTAAAAATCTGAAGGTGAAGGATAAATTGATATTTATTCAGGATAATTTGGATTTCACTTCTAAGTCAAAAAATGTCATTGTAACTAGTCAGATTGGGTGCCTGTGTTTTAGACCAGCCAAGGAAAGACATGGGAATATCTGAGAGTCACAATAAACAATTCTGAGCAGTGAAAGAAATCTTATTTATTTCACATTCCTATTCTGAATATGAGAGATAACTTCAATTCCTGTATAACATCAAAAAATTCCTTAAAGTCAGGAGATCTCTGAAAAGAAAAGAAAAATAGAATTGTTTGATTCCTAGGCCTGGAGTCACATGATTTAAGATTAATCTGTCAAATTCTTGTTGCTAAAAACAAAAGGCAACTTAGTCACCCAAACTTCTTTAGTCAGTGGAAGAATTCAACATATTTCTGGGATATTATCCAGCCATATCACTCATCATCTTGATGGCCTTATTCACCACCGTGGTGCAAATAACTAAGATATAAAAGGGAATAAAATGATGTGGCTTTGGATGAACGGGCAACTTCCCTCTAAAAAGTGTCACCTTTGACAGGCTCCTTTTTCCTCAAAACACAGATTTTATCCAGTTCTGCAAGCAACCAGAGATACTGAATGGCACGGAGAGGAAGGGAGTACTAACCCCAGCCAGTAAATATGAACCACCACACAAACTTCTTGTTGGACACAAAGGTCAGCAGCAGCAGGGTTTGCAGGTAGATCCCTTCGATGAGAAGCCAGAAGAAATTGGCTAAAATACTGAATTGGAAGAAGGCCACAGCAGCCTTACAAGCAACCTGGAAGTGCAGAGGAAGAAAAATCTTTTAGGCCTACTCTCGTTACGGCTGGTTTCTACAGAAATGTAGGCAAAATTCAATGTTGCCACACAACAATGAAGAAATAACAAAATTTCTGTAGGTTTGGGGTTTTGTAATTTAAATTGACTTTATTTTAGAGTTTTGAAAGGGAAATATTGGGGTTTTTTCCCCTCACAGATTAAATTCTTTACTGGTAGAAATTGTTAGAGCTTCATCAGAATCAACAGACCTAAATATCAAAGCTGAGGGCATCCTTAGCACTTGGTCTTTGGGTTTACATAATATTGTTTGTTTAAAGATTTTAGTTTTAGCAGCAGGAGAAATAGGGTGAAAATATCTCCCTGTTGCCCTCAGGTAAAGAATTAAATGTTCAGCCAAGGGTGAGAGAGAGGGGAAGTTCAGTACCGTTGACATGAGGCAGTGGTCCATAGTTTCATCTGCAAACAAAACAGCATCTTTGGTGAAAACAGCAACTGCTCTCAAGATAAAGGAGACAAACAGGTGCATGTGGATGTAATTCCGTGTGCAGTGGAATTTTCTGGCATTGAAAGAGAAAATAAAAATTGTTCTTTGAGAGAAGTTTCTCACGGTCTCATCAGAAGCCAAACAGGAACACACAAGACTGCAGACACCTTGCAAAGCAATAAATGATCTGTCACTATTTGAGAGGCAGCGAGACAGGAGGGAGCAGAGAAGCTGTTACCTTTTTCAGCTAATAAAAATTCCAGGATAGTTGTTCTTGGATCACCAGACATTTAAAGGAGGTGCCAGAAGCAGAGAGTAACTGTGGGACTCTTGGGCTGGATTATGATAGTACCTCTTAATTATTTTTAATATTTTTTTTTTTTGTTAAACAAGCTTGCATCAGGCTTTTCAGCCCCTTTTGGGTAAAACAAAGGATTGAGTTGGTGTCACTCATGTTATGGGATGGCTGCCAGAGCAGTTGCCCTAAACTGCATTAATCTGATGAGAAGAAGCTGAGGGAGCTGGAAAGGGGCTCAACTGGAGAAAAGGAGGCTCAGGGGGGCCCCTGTGGCTCTGCACAACTCCCTGACAGGAGGGGACAGCCAGGGGGGTCGGGCTCTGCTCCCAGGGAACAGGGACAGGACAAGAGGAGAAGGCCCCAGGTTGTGACAGAGGAGGTTGACATTGGACATTAGGGAAAATTTCTTTGTTGAAAGGGTTGTCAAGTACTGGCACAGGCTGCCCAGGGAAGTGGTTGTGATGCCTTAAGTTTTAGCTTTCATATTTTCCAGATTCTGTACTGCATTAGTATATAACTCTGGACTTCATACAAAGTGTTAGCAAGTTCTCCTCACAGTTCAGTCAGACAAAACAATCCTTTTCCAGCCCAGAACCAAGGACACCATTGCAGCTTCAGGCCCAAAAAGTGCAAACAACAGAGAACTGAGGAGAGCAATCTGGGAGGATGGGACTGCATAACCTGAAGCTGTAATTGGACAATTAACCCCAACATGGAAATGGACCAAAAATTTATAGAAGTGTGGAAACTTGTGACCAGTCATCCATCTTGGGTGTAGCCATGGCCAGGCTCTTGTACTGCCCAAGGGATATCCTTTGAAGGCCTTTTAATAAATCCCTACTTTATTCCTTTAACTCTGGCTAGCCTCTGTTCCAGGTAGCCTCTTCAGGCATCAGCTGAGTCCCCATCCCTGTGGGTATTTAAAACACAGGCAGCTGTGGTGCTTGGGGTCATGGACTTGGCAGTGCTGGGTTAATGCTTGGACTTGATCTTAAACATCTTTTCCAGCCCAATATTCCTGTGATTCCCTTTCCCTCGACTGCCCTGTGCACATTTTGCCTTGAGCTGAAGGAATCTCCCCCGAGGTTTGGACACACCAGTCTCGTGCTCCTGGGTCCCTCTGTGAGGGCCTCTTTGAGGCTGCCAATAACTCCAGGTAGGGAGCTGCTCTGTGCTCTGCCTCAGCCAAACCCCACATCCCCTTCCTAATAACCAGCATCATCACACGAGGCATTTAAATTTAATTAAATCTCTTTTTTTTATAGCTCTCAGTTATGGAAGCAATGGCCTTTCACAGAGGGAATGGACAATTTAGGAAACTCTGGTTCCAGGACATGGGACAATGTTTCTGCAGAGTTTGTCCTGCTGTGCTGTGTAGGAATGATTAAAAAATGTGAAAAATGATTTAAAGTTAGGGCATTTCCACTGTATGTTGTCATTAAGGAGATTAAGAGAGACTGCCCAGCTTGTTGTTTTAACATTTGCAGGAAAACACTGCAGCACAAATAGAGAAGGACCCATCACCATCAAAGGTGTTATGTCTTAGAATGATTACAAAACAACCATAAAAAAATCCCACAAAACAAAACCACAGAGGATCTGAAATTGGCTCAAGGCATCCTGAGAAAAAGCCCATTTATATTTACCTGAAGGCAGCAAAGACAATTAGAGCTGTAACGAGCGAAGTCACAGATGCTGCATAGCCAGCGGTGTAGACGCGCCAAAATGCAGAATAATAGGATTTCTGGGGGAAAAAGAGACACAGCCCAATGCAGGTGGTTGTGCTGGATGCATCCCAATGTGCTCATTCCACTGGGACACACTTCCCTCACTGGCCAGTCCCACAATCTCTGTGCTGTTTTCCATGCTCAAGATTTGCTTCAGGATTTTCCCTCCACCAATAATAAAAGTTTTCCTTTGAGTCTTAACCCTATACAGGAGAGAAGTTTCACAGTCCACAGGCTCATCTGACCCCTCTGAGCATGTTCAACAGGAAAATATTAACTTTGATATGTAATCACCTTTTCTCAGGACATAAAAACTCTGGAGCACAGAAACATTCTGGTGGGAGATTTGTGAATCTGTTACTTTAGACCTGGGCCAGATTCAATAAGTATTGATCTTCATAAAAAGCTATAGCTAAAAGAAAAATAAAACTCTCAATTTGCAGGTGAGGAGGCTGAAACATTGATAAACAGTTACATCAGGTTGTGGAGGTAAGTTAAAGCCAAGAAAATCTCCTCACAGTCCTTAATTCTCTGGACAAACAGTTCATTCCTTGCTGTATATTGCAGCACTGTAAATTCTTTATAATTCACTCATTTTCAATTAAGACCTTTATCCTAAAAAACCCCCTAATCCTATGTCCTAAGAAAAATAAATCTTGTTTACTTGGCTTTAACTATGTAAATTTTATTCTGATTCACTACAAGATCACCTAATTATTTAAAATCCCAAAAAACTAAATTCTCTGAAGCCAGGCAATTTTTCTCCTTATAAACCCAGTGGACGCTTTGTTATCTAATTGATCCCAAATCTGTTTATCCAAAAGGCTGCCATTCTAGGTTGAGGCAACAAATTAGCAATTTTAAATAGATCCATAAAGAGATCTTGCAACCCTGACATGATAGGAATCATCCTGGTGTTTCTGAAATATCTTTTATACAGTATTTTCAAAACACAGCTGAAAATTAGAAAAGAGGTTGTTTAATTTAATAACAAAATGCTTCAATTAATTTTATCTGGTTTTGTAGGATGGATTAGGAAGCACCACTAAATACAAAAGACATCACAAGTGCTCACTGCACTTACAAAATATAAAGCAAGTGGCTCTCTTAGGACACAATTGAGATTTGGACTCACTTCCCTGTGTGTGCAGTGCAGCAGAGATTGCTGATTTTATCTTCCTTTTGTAGTCAAACATTGTGGATTTGACTGGAATACCAAACTAAACACAGCCAGAGCACAGCCAGCAGCTCAGTGCAGAAATCTGCTGTCATTGTGAGATATAAATATAGCTCCTGGCTTGACTTTAGCCTTGCCCAGCCCGAAATTATGCCTGGTTTAGCATAATGCAGGAACTGCTCTCCACCTGGAGAGTGAGTTTAGTCCTGGCGGAGACCCCCATGGGGGCTGGAGAGCTGTGCTCCAGAATACACCTCCTTTTATGAATGACATCCCTCTGAACTGTTCAGATTATTTCCAGCATCTTTCTAGAAGCCTTTTAAGCAGTTATTTAAGGGTTTTTTTAGCATTTCTTTAAGCTTTTAAAGCATATCTCTTTCCCCAAAATGCAAAGTACAAATATTCTTATTTATAGAAGGTCACTGAGCTCCAGATATGAATTCCAGTAGGATGAGGAGGAATGTGGAAATTTAAATCATATCAAGATGTGGATGTGAAAGAAATTCTGAAGCTTAATTGAGCATAAATGATGATTTTCAGGTAGGAAAAATATTCATTTCCTGCTCCACTGAATACCTGAGATAAAGTGGGGAAATACTCAGTGGCATCCAAGAGTTCCCTCCTAAGGGTGTGTGTTGACCACCAGGCTATAAAGCTATAAAGTTAAGAAATTTTTTTCTGTGACTCAAAGAAAATCTAGGGAAAAAATAATCAATAGGGGGGATCCAAGGGAATTTTCCCTGAGAAACATCCCTGAGGACAGGTGGGGAGGGCTTTTCTGGGAGATGTGGGCATGATGAGGGCTTACACCACCTCTGTCAGGGAACCAAAGTCTTTGTTAGTTTGGGCAGGTGCACTAAGCATGAGTTTAACACCAAGAGGAGACACTTGGATGAAGAGGAACGTGCAGACTCATGCTCACTTGCTTTATGTTAATGTGCTAATTTGTCAAACAAGTTTCAATTTGAGTTTAGCACTGAAAATGGGTAATTACTGGGTCCTGACACGACGCAGATGTGTGGAGCACCCAGCTACTCAGGAGAGGGAGCTCTGGAGATGTTCAGAAGCAGAAAATCAAACCCCTACCTGATCCTCAGGTCCTTTGCTGGAGCCTTCATCAAAGCCACAGGCAAGGGTGTATGGTGGGAATGGCTCTGACCAATATTCCTCCTGTGTACAGTTCCTCTGAAGGAAACCTTCATGGCAAAACACAGCAGAAAATTAATTAGGAGTGCTGGTGCTGCTGTTCTTTAGGTTTTGATGAGTAGCAACAATTTCTTATTACCCCTTTGATTCCTAAATTAGGGACTTACAGGTTTAGTCATGTTCAGCGAGATTAGCTGTAAGAATGACAATATTCAATATATCTATCCTCTAAAAAATTGAGGGACATGTTCCCAGTCATTTTAAGATGCAGTGGGACTTGTGCATTTCATATGGGAAATCAACTCTGCAAATTCATTCCTTCCACAGGGGAAATCAAATTACATCTTTAGATATATATTTTGGGATTTTGGGCAAAGCCCTGAGCCATCTTTTCCAGACTGGAAGCTCCATACAAGTTTTAATCTTGGTGCTGCTCTGACTGGAGGATTGCACTGGATGACCTCAGGAGGTTCTTTCTAATATTAATTAATGTACAGTTTTATAAATCAGTGATTCTGTGACATATTCTTTTATAAATTTAGCAGCATGGTGCACTTGTCCATCATATTTACATCACTAAAGGGATTAAACAATTCAGCAGAGCACAACATTAAACATAAGAATGTCAATATTGACCCCAGGATGAGATGTGTATCTGGATAATTACTGAATGCTGACTGACATAAAAGCATTGCAAATCAGGAAAATATGAAGGAATCCTCAACTACCAGAATTAATTTAAAATAAAAAAAAAAAATAGGGATAAGAAGAATAGGAAAAAAATCTTGCCGTGGGTACTGGTGAATTCTTCAAAAAATCGTGGGCAGGGAATTTTAACCACTTCCCCAAAAGTGGCTCTGGGCCAGCAGGTTAAACCATCCCAATCTCTGGCACATCCTGTAAAAACAAAGTGCCTCTAAATAAAGAAAATCACAGAGAACATCACACATTTGATCTTCCATAATGAGACTGTCTGTGGCTTTCCCACTCATTCACATGCAAGAAGAGCCACAGCAGGACGTGCAGCGCTGCAAATGAAGGAGTGGAGTGTTTTCCTTTTCTCCTTGAATGCATCCTTGCTCACACTTGGTATTCCAGCTGGACCTTCCCCCTCCTTATCTCATAAGAGAATGTACCTGAAATTCAAGCAGACACAATCCAAAAGTCAAATCAATTGCAGCTCTTTTCTGTTGTCAAAACAAAAGCCTCCAAAATAAATGAAAGTATTGAATAATGATTAGCAACTGAGATTTCTCATTACTCCTTTCTCATTACTTGAGATTCCACATTACAGAGTCTAACTGAAATACAAGAGACTTAAAACTCAGCCTTAACCTCTTTATTTAATGTTTAGAAATCTACCAATTTCACCTGGCTTAAAGGAAATAAGGGCCGAAGTCCCAGTCTTAGGCAATCAATGGCATTTTTGTGATGGGTTTCCAAAAGGGATTCAATTCATCCCAAACTAGAACATCTCAGCATTATAAAAAAATGACCATCACTGGCTGGAATTCATGAGGTTCCCTAAAGCAGAGACTGCTGGCTGATAGCACAGGGTGTGCTGGTGGCTCTGAGTCCCCTGAAAAGGGTTTTCAGGAGCTCCAGTGAATCACAGCTTTGTCACAGCTGCGTCACACTGAGACTTCAAGCTGTTGGCAAGTAGGCGTGGGGGCAGCGCAGAAAAAATTGCCAGCATGTAAATGTGCCTGAAACAATAAAAAAAACCCATCATGCTCTAACCAAAACTCATCTCTAGGTAGTCATAAGGGGGATATAAAGCAGGGGTTGGGTTGGGAGGTGTTATTTTCTTCCATGATTCCTTCCTGCTGGCTCTGCGATGGATGACAAGGCAAATCTAGAGTTGTCAAGTTGAAATGTGGAAGCAATACTTGCCTGTAGCTGAGCAAAGTTACTCTCTGACTTTTAAAAGGATAGTCCTGAGAATCTCCCACAGTATTATCCTCACATCACCCTGGGGAGGATGAAATTCCTGGTATACCCAATTTTCCTGGGAAAATAGAGGCCCTCATTCATTTGCTGTAATTTTAATTGCCTCAGACATGTCAGCTCATCTCAGCTACGTTCCCTCTGTGGTCAACAGAAAGGGACAGAGACTTCCAGTGCTGACTCATCCCAAATATTGGTGGCTCCTTCCTGAGGACAGGATGAATCACACCCTGCAAATACCTGGCTCTCACTGATGATTACAGCCCAAACTCAGCTGCTAAATGTCAAATTAATGAAATCAGGTAATCTCAGTCCCACTTCGACATGCAGTGGCCCCCAGATTTAGCAGCTGAAGTGGTCCTTCTTAGAAAGGCTTGGCAGATTTCAGGGGCTGGGTCTAAAAATCTGTTTTATTTGGCAATGTGGAGTTAATTATATTTGTGTGACCTTGTGTAGAAACAGAACATGTATGTCTTAAGTCTTAGAAATTATTTCTTTCCAGTGACTTCTACAGTTTATATCAAAGAAACTGCTGAGTGCAGGGGCTGAAAGGGAATTTTTCATGCCAAGGTTTTCAAGAGACTGGTGGTGACCAAGTCACCCAAGACTCCATAAAGACAACTGCAGGAAGAGTTGTATCTGTGAATGTTGACACCGTAGATATTTAAGTCTTGTTCAGTAATCCAGGAAATTTTAGACAGTGAAGGAAAAAAAAAAAAAAAGTAGAGTTAGGACTTGATTAATTTTACCTATTTTTACAGATCTGCTCCAAAATTTGAGGAATTTCACCCTGAGTTCTGCTGGTGGCATTCATTGGACACTGCTCTGTACAAGAAAAATGTGGAGCTGCTTTAGATTAAAAACTCTGGCACACAGACTTGTCCCATCCCAAATTCTCTGGGAATGCTGAGGTTTAACTCCACAAACTGTGATCCCTCTGTTTGTCTCGCCGAGTTCCTGAAAACTGAAGCACAAGCAATGGACTTTCACCTATCTTAGTGCAGTTTTATCCTCCAGATAAAAAATTTGGGATAAATTGCTTTTCCAGCTCTAATATTTAATTTCAAACTATATTGAGAAAGGCTGTAAATACCAGAACAGAGTTTTAATTAAATTCTTGCCTTATCTGGAGAATAAAAGGTGGAAAGGGGAGCTTTGAGAAGCTCAGAGAGGACAAGGCTGAAGATTTTTAAAAAGTTTAACAGAACTCTCAGGGATTTTTACTTCTTTTGCTACAAACAGTATTTTAAAACCAGGTAATTATTTTTATGTTGAAAAGGCAGATGCCTGGAATGACATCCTGTAATAAAGGTAACAAATAATTTTTGAAAATGCCTAATTTATACCAGAATTTTTTGTGGTGGGTTACTGTGTGTTCTAAGTGCAAAATGCATCCAAGAGGTATTTTGGACTTTATTGAAGTGTGTGTGAGAAATAGCACCAAAATAAAATAGGAAACTAGAAGAGGAATATGAAACACGGAAGTGATTGGAAATTCCGCAGAATAATATGAAAGACAAAGAAAATATTTTGGGGTTAAACTCTGATTTCCCCAGGCTGCTAAAGGCAGACTTCCAACAGTTCCAATAATTCTATCCCGACCAAATGCACGAGGTATCTTTGTCTCATAATTCCTCTGCAGAGAACAAACATCTTAAAATTCATGAAACTGAAAAATCTCGCTGAGGTGGATTCAAATTTTTCTTAGCAAAGCTGACCAGAATAAAATATGACTGAATTTTGGAACCTTTTGAAATTCCATGTTGACTTATTTGTAAGCATGTTTCCACAATGGCAAAACCCCAGGAGGGAACACCTTACACAGAATTCTAAATCTATTTTACAGGCTCTGTTGTGTGTTCATTTTCGTTTTGAAATTTATATCTGAGCAGTGATAGACTTCTCAACACCGCCACAATAAATCTTTACAAGCAAACAAATAATGCCTAAAATTGTAAAAAATTAATATTTTGAAGAACTTGGGATTTTCTTTAACTTTTTTCCCTCCCCCAAAAGAATATTTTCACCAGATTGGAATGATTCCCAATGTGATACAACTTCAGTAGGTCCTCAGTACTTTCTGTGGGAGTTTCTTTGGGGTTTTGGGTGTAAATAAAGAACCCACCAAACACTCCATTAATGTGCCACATTCCAAGCTCATCAGGACCCTTACCTTTAAGATCAGGTGAGGCAGATTCGTTGTGCTCCGAGCAGAGAGCCTCCTCTTTGACCACCTGCTGGAATATTTTGCATTCTGGATGGATTCCCGTAACCTTGGCAAGAGAAAGACAAAAAAACCCCCAAGAACTTCTGTGAGTATCAGAATGAGAAAAGCCAGTTTGTACCTTGTGGTTTATACTTTGAGGTCGAAGAATGTGAAAACTCCAGCTGTATTTGGGGGGTTTTTTTTGCAAATAGAACATATAAATGGCAGGAAAAGTCTGTGATCCCAAATAATTATTAATTTGTGTACGTTTCTGGGTGCACATTCTGTATGGATTCTTCAGTGTACCATAATAATCACCTTATACAGCACCTCTTCTCCAATATGGATATTTTTATCCTCTTTCCTTTGCAGTTATGTTTTCCACAAAACTTAAATGATGTTGACAGTTTTTGGATTTTCACATATTTACCAACTGGCCAAAATTGGATGAATCCACCAGCTGTGGGATTATTCACATCAAGTTCTCCAAACTTAAATAAAGCCGTACCACAGAAATATTTCTTCTCCATAAACCAACTAAAATTAAATAAATTTATTTAAAGAATGGTAGTTTTCAATCTGAATGATTGAAAAATTCTATGAATGTGTCATCTGAGGATGTTGTGCACACCTTAGACCGAGGAGCTGCTTCCATTTTAACAGATGAAGAAATGAGAAAAAAATTGACGACTTGACTGGGAATCTTAAGGAATTTTTTATCTCAAAGATAAGGGTATATTTAAACAGTTCAATGGATTTCTAGCAGTTGTTAAACAGGGTCTTGATATCTGTAACTCTTAGTTACAGATATTTAGTCCCATTTGTTGCCATGTGTTTTGCTTGACCTCCATCTCCCACTCCAGAAGGTTTCATGTCCCCTGTTGTCCTGTACCGTAACTCCTGTGACTGTGAAGAGGTTCTTAATAACCCACACGACCCCAAAACGGCTCCCCCTGCAAAGGCAAACAAATTCTGAGAAGGAAACTACATCAGTGTCTGCACTTGGTTTGTCTCAGCTCCTTTTGCAGTCCTTGGGAATTTCAGGGATGTCTCAGTGCCCCAGTCACATCTCGAGGATGTCACATCCCTCAGACGTATCCCACTTCCCCAAAAGTGCCTCCAGGAAGGGTTGGTGCTGTTTGGGATGTTAGAAGGTATCTCAGCCCTCTTGTGCAGACTCTGCACTGCTTTTGTCAGCCCTGTGTAGAAGTGTCAAATGCATTATTTGGTGTCCCAAATGCTTCTCCACAGCCACCTTTAGGGAACTGAATTACACTGAGGGAAGAAAGCCACTGAGCTGTATGCAGAGGACTGGATGCTGGACCAAAGCCTCTTTTGGGATGTTGGGATCTTCAAGACATAGGGAGTCTTATATGGAATAGAAATTCCCTTTTTTGTTGTTTCCTTACTTGCTTCTTTCTAACCTATGCTATTTAAGACAAAGCCAGGGCTCAGTTAGCAGGGATTTTAATGGAAAATGATGGACTGAAGATTTTCCGACATGTTTTTGAGGAAGACTCTAGGCCGTTTTAACCTCTAATGACTTTGAAAAGTCAGTGCAGATGTAAACATCACTTCCATATTGCCATTTCAATCTCAGAAAACTGATTTATTGGCCTTCAAGATGTTTTCAGTGAGCAGAGAAACCAGGATTTCTTTTGGCTTCCACAGATATGTTACTGGAAGTTATGCAGACTATTCCATCTCAGCAATAATAGCTGCCAAGGGGCAAAAATTAGAGCACAACTTTATCTTTAAAAATCTTTAAAACTTCTGCCTACATTTGTATTTTAAAGTAGCATAGACAGACTTGTCTTAATTATGAGGCCCCAGAGATGGTTCATCCATGCTAATATTAGAACAGAAAGAGGATTAGGGGCACTGTTTGAAAAGAAAGTCAAGACATGGTGCTTTTTCATGCATTAAATTACTCCAGTGGGTAATTCAAAATAAATTTTATATATCAGCATGAGTGACTCTTAAAATAGTACTTTTTGCTCTTCAACTATAGTAACTCAATTCTGAAATGAATTTTTTCAGGTATTAATAGGATCCCTGCTCATCACTTTACATTTAAACAGACACTTCACTTTGCAGTTTCCCCATATAACAAATTAATTCTCTGAGTAGAAGTAACAAAATAATTGTTCCATAAATCTCTCACAATTTCAGTTCAAAAAGGTGGATTCAGCTGGACAGGAAAAATGCCATTTCTGGAATTCCTGGGTTCTGTTACAGTGATAATTTTGTATTTGGAACATTCTTAGGTTTGGTGTTTAAAAGTCATGGCAATTTGAGGTGATGCTCTACCATCTACTCTGAGTCCTCTGCTAAAAGGTTATTCTAAAAGGCATAACCCAAAATGCAAACAAACCACAACATTTGAAATGTCTTAGGAAAAAAGCACTGAGGAGTGGTGGGTTAAATTAACTCCCACCTTATGCCAGAAAAGTTGGGAATCCTAGAAACACACAGAATCAGTTCTGAAAAAAAATTCAGAGGAGGAAGAGTTTTCTTTTCTCCAAAAGTCTGAGAGACACACGCAGGTTGAATGAGGGGCACTGAGTGGGTGTGCCAGACTCCTGCTGCTCAGAGTAGGCTGCATCTCCTGTCTTCTCTCCTTTGGTAAATCCACACCTGCTGAGCCAGAGCCTCAATCACCACTATTCATCAGAACTGTTGGAAAAATTGATTTCTTCATCTACAATGTCTGGGGAAGCTCATACCCCACCCCTGGGGAGGTGGTACTGCCTTGGTTTTACACACAGCAGACGAATTGCTAGAGCAGGTCCAGGTAGGCCTGCCTCTGAAAAGGGTGATAAATCATCAGGAAAAAAGATTTTATTATTTCTTTTGGAAATCCTGATCCACTGGTAGTGACACCCAGAGGCTGGGGAGGAGCTGGCACAGGGTGCCCAGAGAAGCTGGGGCTGCCCCTGGAAGTGTCCAAGGCCAGGCTGGACGGGGCTTGGAGCACCCCGGGGTAGTGGAAGGTGTTGGGGTTGGAACTGGATGATCTTCAAGGTCCCTTCCAACCCAACCCAACCCAACCCAACCCCTGATTCTCTGATCCACTTCAAAGCAATGCATTTGTGCTCAGTAACTGNCCATTCTGGGATTCTGTGATACCATGGTGGTACTGCAGTCGATCCCACTGGCACTCACAGGTAGAGCCATTAACCAATTAACGCTCACAGGCAGAACAATTAACCATTGTCCCAAAGTTTGTTTCCTTCTGGGTTACTGGATTTGGGGTGGGCAGGGCTACAGGAGCCCAGAGATGTAATCATAGACCAGTGCAGATATTAAATATCACTGACACTTCAGTGTTTGAAAATCAGCAGCAAGCCCTGTTTCAGATGTAACCTACAGACTACCCCATCAGAAGCCAAAACGAGGCTGGTGTTATTAATTATAATGATACAGCCTCACTCAAAGTAATCCTACTGTTGGACAGTAAAGAAAGGAAAAATGGAAAGGAAAAATGACACGCACACAAGAAATCAAGAGCAGTGATGATGATTCAATTTGTTGGTTTTCCTCAGGCTTTAAGACAAAGACATTAAACCATTGCATAGTTAAAGAAAAGCCTTGTGGGCAGAGCATTACTGGTGATTTGTTGTCTATGGCTTATTCCCTGTTATTAATCTCACAGTGCCTCGAGTGAAAAGTTTTTGCTCTAACCTGCCTGCAAGGGTTGGGTGGTGGGGCTTTCTAGAAAGCAGGAGCTCTACATCTGGTGCAGGGACATATTGTGGCAATTTGGGAGGTATCTGCTGAAAAGGTGGCTTTTGTAGGAAAAGAGTAACTCCTGCTCACCGTAAAAAAGGAAAATTTAGGAACCAAAGCAGAGCAGAGCTTCCTGAGGCAGACATGTCCAATGTGGCACAGTGCTCCCTGCCACAGCAAGAGGTGTAAGAGGCTGATTTAAAATGTTATTCCTTGGATCAATATTTCCCAGTATCTCAGCAGTAACCTGGCCTGACTCTCACTCGAAATCACAGTGGGGTGCTTTCATTCCAAGATTTACACATAAAACTTTGAGATTTCAGGAAATGTTGTGGGCAGTCCTCGAGGAATTGAGCTTTGCATTCCTGAGCATCATAACACAAAGGGATTTTTTTACTGGATTGAATGTTACTGACCAAATTGAGCCAAAATTCACAGGGGTGTTTTGACTCCTAGTCCTTACCACAAAAACAATCTCGCCTGGAACACAGTGAACACTAAAAAATTACCTGTGACAACCACGAGCATGCTAAAAACCTGGAATAGTTTAGAGAGACAGATCTTGGGCTTGCATTTATTTTTAGACTTCATTTTCTTCACATCTTGTAAGGTTTTTGCACCAAAACCTTCAGTGGCTTATTCACTGAGAGTAGTATGACATTGTTTTCTATTTCCTCTGTTCCATGAGAGTTGATTTATTTCCCCAAATCTGCGCAGAAAAATCAAAGTAATGGCACTTTGGGCTTTGATATACTTATGTTGGACTACAGGAGATTTAGCAAGCACTGGGAGGAGTATTTCTAGCAACATCTTCATGCCACACTTAGTGCAATTTAATTAAAAGCAATCTTTCCTGAGTGTCCATTCAAAAATGGTGCCCCTAAGCTGCTGTGGGGGCAGAAAAACTGTAATTTAGATGTCACACAAAAGACAGATCTTCACTCATTAAGAAGTCCATTAGCACACTTGGGGAAAAGTAGGGACATTTTCTATGCTCTCTGAAAATTAGGGAAGTGCTTCAAAGCTGGGCACTGAATATATTATTCACCTTTGAAAAAGCAATTCCACGGGATCAAAGAGCCAGCAGTAACTCTCAGTCTTTTTTTGAAAATTAATCAAGGCTCGAAGAATTGGCTGAATTCATTGACAAGATGAGAAGGCTTCAAGAACGTGAAGGCTCTTTGCAGTGATCTGTTTCAGCTTCCGATGCCCTGCAATCCTAAAGCCTCACAAATAGGTTTTGCATCAAGTACATAAATCATTGACTGAGGATATTCACCACTGTTCTTTCTGCCTGGGCCTCCTCAGATTGCAGATCCCAGACATGCTCTGAAATTAATCCCAATTCCTGCAGTCTGTGCTTCCCCAGTTCTCCTGATACGACCCTGATGCCTGAATATTTTGGTTTTCCCTCACACAGAGCTGTCTGCAATTCATATCACACATGGAATCCCACCTCGGAGGATTAAAACTCACCTGGTATTTTAGAAAATTTAGAAATTATTTTATTTTACAGAAAAGCACAGCAAAGACAACTCCTGCATCCCCATTTTTAAGTGTGGAATGGAGTGTTCAGTTAGTCCTGAAAGTTGGCCAGGATTGCCAAAGACATCAGGTGGGATAATCAGGATATGCTTTGAAATACACACATTTTTTCAGTGAAATCTTGATGGGCAGGAAAGGCTTCTAGGATGGAGGATGTCTCATGGAAAAAATAAAAAGTTGAAGACAGGTTGAATAACAGACAAAGAAAACCTCAGCCTTTTTCATAAACTTCCCAGTCTGTTGAATGTGTCTCATCAAAACCTTCCATCTGCTTAACTCCTTCTCAAAAAGCCAAGTGCTAATTAAGAATCTTTGAGACTGGGGAGTGCAGGACACCGAAGCCAATTTTCACATGTGCTTTGGAGGGATCTGGGGCCCACCCCGAGCTCCAAGAGCTCCTGTCCATTTCACAGCTACTTTCCCAGCCACTGCACTAAAAACCTTCCTGTCCAAGCCCTGGCCTGTCAGTAATTCTGGGATATTTATAATGCCATATGCGTAGTGCTGTGTTCTCTCAGAAAACAAGAAACCATAAAAAATAAAGATTTCTCATGCAGTAAAAAAAGTCAGCTCAACTCTTACAAGCTTGAGTGCCTCCATCTAGGTTTTTTCCACCATCCCCGAGCCATGTTTGCCACTGTGGACTCTGAAAAGCACCAGGTCACCCCAGCAGTGACAGAAATGCAGAGCCCAGCTGTGAATTCAGCTCTCACACAAAGTCCTGCCCTCGGCTTCCAGCTCTGACACCATCCTGATCCCAGAAGCTTCCAACCCCAGAGCTAGAGCCTCATTTCCAATCTTTCTCTTCAGCCAGGTAAATAGATTATTTCAGGAGTCTCTTTGGCTGAAAATGACTACCTAGAGGATATTTTCTGTGTTTGTTTTCTCTCTCTAACTCGATTACCTATGGAAGAAGGGAAGCTGAGACACTGATTGCCTCACAGTCATTTAGAGGAACATATTTTCAATATTGTTTTCAAGACATTGAAGCAATTCTTGAATGCTCCTCTGTGGATTGGACTGTATTTATATGACTGTGTTTAACTGCATGACCTTATAGAGAACAGCACTTGCTATACATATTTATCCATGTATATCATTATATTTATTCACTCATAGGTATTCTTTATGAGACAACACAGCCATACTAATTTATTTTGTTTATGACTGCTGTGTAATTAGTATTACCTTGAGAAAAATTAATTTATCATCACTCTGCTGAATTGAGTAGAGCATTTAATTATTACTAATGCTTGAAGAATAACAGAACACTAATAACTGAGGGTCCCCATTTTCTGCTATTGCAAGTATTCCTGTAAATTAAAGACAAATTTCTCCTTTTCTGTATCTTTTTTTTTTTGCCTGCAGGGGGGATTCATGTCATCAAATCCCAAAGTCCTGAAACCTGGAAGTCAAAGTCCTACGGCAAGTTCATTAAATTGATCTGTATTCTTGGAGTGTTTCCATCTCTTCCCAGTAATACTGAAGGAAGCTCAGTGAGTAGCTTTAGACCAGATTCCTAATTTTAGACAGTTAATTGTAGATGATTAATCTAAATTCCCACATCAAGCCTCCCTTAATGATCAGTGAAAGCAGACAAGCAGTTCCAGGGAAGGATTCCTCCTGCTTTGCTCAGACACCTGTTTGAGGACAGTGACTGCCTCTACAGGAGCCTGTCTCCCTCCATTAACTCCCTCCAGGCTAAAAAACCACCTAAAACCAGATTATTCCACACATCCAGCTCCCCAGGGAGAGGAATTGAAGGTCTGCAGGGACCAGGCTGGAAGAAGAAGCACGAATTAAGCACGGAAATTTAGACACCCAGCTTTGTTTTACTGGGAGCTCAGCATCTTGCCATGGGTTTGGATCCATGTCTGTTAGCACAGGAAATGCTCTGCTGAGGGGAATGTCCAGCTCAGTGGTGACCCACCTGTGTTTCCATCCTCACCTCCATTCATCAGATCAGACTAAAGCCCTTCCCAGAAATGGGAAATGTAGGTGTTTGAAGAGGAAAGCAGTTTAGCACAGCAGGGAGAGCAGTGAAGGCAAAGTCCTTTCTGCTCCTTGTCCTCTGCTTCCTGAGACTCTGAACTCTTTAAAGCAGGAAAAGTCATTTTCAGACATTTCAGCCTCCTCTGCTCTCTGCTCCTTGTCACTTACCATTGAATGGTTATTCTTCCAGTGTCAAGGACTCTGCTGTGCAAGGCACAAAGCATATCCTGCAACATCCCTGGGGAGCTGACAGGAGGTAACAGTACCCAGTTCCACATGGCAAGTTTTCAGGATTAGCCCTCTGGTTTATTCTCATAGCTGATTAATGACTTATTTGCAGAATCCATACAGGAATTATTTCTCTGCTCAGACATGATCCTTTGAAATAGGAAGGGATTATTCCCTCAGTGCCTCCTAGGGGTCTCAGGCCTTCCCTGACTCTTTAACTGAACATGCAGAGAGACCTAAATTGAGACACAAACCCCACTGACATTCAGAGCACTGCCTCTCGCCAGACATGGAGTTGATGTTCACATTTTGAGGCCAAAAGCTGTATAAGATCACGCAGTTTATGGAATTCCTTTTATTATGGGTACAGCCTGCTGCAATATGCTGCAATATTAAAATGATGTATGGCAGCCCCCAGATGTGCACGATCCATCACTTCGGATCAGCTCCACTCTGCTGACAGCTGCAAGAATGAGTTGTGCCTTCATTAGGGGGAAAAAGGCTGGCCCAGATGCCAAAATCACTTTACCTGCAGCAGTCCAACCCTTTAGGCTGACTGGTTTTGCATGAAGGAACAGTATCACACATGGTAATAGCTACACTGGCCTAGCAAGGACCAGAAGCTATCCCTTGTGCATAAATCTGTCTAAATACAGAGCAAGCTACAAGATCCAGAGGTTGTGCAGGTGTGAAAATTTACATCCCATCTCTCACTATTTTCAAAGGAAAGGTCAGGATCAGTCTGTCACTTAGGCTCTCACAGTTAGCCACAGAGGAAAGCAGGCCCTAGAGAAGCACCCACTCCATCTGGCTTTCTCAGGACAGATGGAATGTTTCCTGGGAAGGTGACTCTCTCCCTCCTGGCTCCAGCAGGAGCCTGAATCCCAGCCCACGCTGAACATTTCACTGTGAAATGAGTAAAGTTTGAATTAACGAGTCCCTGGTAATCACACCCAGAGGAAGAGTTCCAAACACTTCCCTGAGGCTGAGGATTGAGGGCAAAGAAGAGAAATTTCTGTGCTTGGATTTGCACTGTTTTTTGTTAAGCATGCCAGGCAATGCCAGTGGTGCAGCGTGGAGATCAGGGAGGGATGGCCATGCCTGGACTGTGCCCTGTGCTCATCCATCTTCCCTGCTGTCCAGTGGCACACCCTCCCCTGCTGCCCTCAGTGCTCCCAGACATGAGACAGTTCATGCTCCTGCTTGGTGCTGTTAGAAACCTTCAGCACTGATGACATCCGTGCCCTCTCGGAGGGTAAATGCCCCCCGTCCATCAGGAGGAACTATTCCTCTCTAGCTGTCCTCCTTGTCCTGCAAAGTTGCCTTTCTCAGGACAGCTGGGACAGTGACCTGTCCCCTTCTGCCCATCCAAAGCCCTGCTACAGCTGCTCTGATTTGGGGATGCTCTTCTGTCCTCTGCAAACTGCAATTCCAAGGAATGGAAATGAAAAGACATTTATTAACAGCACCTTGAGGTTGGAAAATTTGAATGAAAGGAGCCAGGTCAACACATTAACTCAGGGATGTTTTTTTTCTTTCCTTCCCTCTAACATCTCTGTCTCGTTTTATATTTTTCTTCTTAATCCTTTCCTTGTTTTTCTTTCTTTCTGCCTGCTCCCTGTTAGGAGAAAAGTTACCCAGCTTCTGCGGACTTTCCCCCACGCCGGCTGCAGTGGGGCAGCTGCGGAGCCATCCAGCTGTGGCCGGGAGCCAGATGTGCAGTCCCCCCGCCCCAGCGGTTCCCCCGCGGGCGCGCACTCACCAGCGGGAGCAGCAGCCAGCGCAAAGTTCGCATCCTCCGCAGCAGCCGCCGGGTCCTGCCTGCCTCTGCCTGTTGTGATGCTGCCAAAAGCCGAGGCTCTGCCCGCCCCCACCTGCCCAGGGCCCGCCCCGAGAGCCGCGAACCTCCCCGGGACCCCCGGCATCCCCCGCAGGAGGGGAGCGGAGGGAGAAGGATCCTCCGGCATCCCCCGGGGATGTGGGATTCACCTCCACGCACCTGGCTGGTGCAAAATTATGAACGCGTCCCACCTGCAAAGCAGCGAGCTGGGACGCCAGCGCGTGGTTCGGGGCGGTTTTGGAAGCAGAAATTCTCTGTGCAAGGAGAGGGGCTGCGTGCACCCCTCCTGCTGACCGGGCTGAGTGTGGCTGCTGGTTTTCCAAGGATCTGGGCTCTGAGTGGGTCTGACAGCGTGGGATTCCCTTTGGGACTCAGAGATGGAGTTTCTGGGTTTTGGCATCCCCCTCCTCTCAGACGGAAAATTTTGTGCAATTTCAGAATTTCCTCCACAACTTGCACAAGATCTTTTTGGCCCTTGTGTCGCAAAGATGTCTTGGGCTCAGGTTTACTTCTTGGTGCTAAGAAAGTTTAAGCATTTCTAGCCTACAGATTAGATTTTTTGGGAGGGGGAAAAAAAGAAAATAGGAAAAAAAAAATTAAGTGTCGGGGTTCATAGGACCCAGGCAGCAGCTCTGGTTTTTGCCCCACTGAATATTGCCCCGAGCTATTTTCAGGACCTGGGAGAACCAAAATCATGACCCTGACAGAAGCAGTTTTCCTTGATAAGACTGAAATGCTGTTTCATATCCTGTTCATCATTCATTATTTCCCACGGGTGTTGAGCCCACAAGATCTGCACAGTCAGAGGAGATTCGGGGCTTGCTTAAGTTACCCCAAAATAGGCATTCAATGCCATTAGAAGCACTATTTATTTATTTCTGCAGCTTTGTCCATGGGTGTACAGCTCTCCTACAAGTCCTGTGTCTGGTTTTCCAGCTCCACCTGAATATTTCAGATATGCAACATGTAACATTTATAACCAAATTCTCAATTAATCTTCTCTTTTCTGTATGTTTGTCTTTCATTACTGCAAAATGGCACCTGATTCCTGACCTGCACAGCCTCAGATGTTACTCCAAAAATCAGAGTTGTGAGAAAAAAAGAGATTAAAACTTTGGAAAAAACCAAAAAATTATGTCTGATTTTGACTTTTTCCCTATCTGTAATGGGTAAGTTAAAACTGTGGCCACTTTCACTAATCAGCAAGGTGGTTCCTGTCACACTGGAAGAATTTTTAGGATCCCATTACAAGGCAGGCAACTCATGGTGTCAGACCCCCAGCACAGGAACAGTTCATAATCCCCGCTGAACTTTATTCAACCAACTCAAATATACAAGATCAGAGAATTACAGAATAATTTGGGTCAGGGGATGGAGCTCTGGCCCCAACCCCTCACAACTCAAATTTCACGGTCGTGTTGCTCAGGAATTTGTGTTTCCAAGGGAATTGCTCTCAGAAGCCACACCGTAAACACAAAAATGCCACTGGAGAAACATGTGTGGCATTCCAGCCTCCAATATTTCACCTGGATTCTATTATTTAATGCCTTGAAGGCCACTTAAATGAGGTTTTTTAGGTCATCACAACCAGGTTTGAGCAGAACCAAGTGTGAACCACTTTTTTTGGTAATATTTTTATGCAGTTTTTTGGCATGAGTATTTGCAAGCAGTTTTTAGGAGAAGGCATTTCTTGATGGAGCAGACCTGGTCTCTCAATATTTGCTTTCTCATACATTTTCTCTCCTCCATCTGCTTTTCCTGTCTCATCTCCAGCTGATCAAAAAATCAGTCCACATTCCCATCCTTGAGATTTAAATTAATTAGCTGGAAATTCCTCTTGTAAGAATATTTTTCCATCCTAATAAGGAAATCAATCCTGTTTTTCTGGGTTCTGTAACATCTTGCTGCAGTTAATGTTATAAACCTCACCTACATTAAAGTCTCTGATTTCCTCAGTCTTCTTACATCCCTTCATTACTTTAAACAGATCCTTAAAACCTTATTTAGCCTAAAAACTCGTTTCTATTCATCATATTAATTTGCTTTATTCATTTTACTCTTTGCTGTTTCTCTGTATGTACCCAACGATGCAATAATGAAATAATGCAGGAAAAAATCATTCTAATTTCTCATAATATTTTTGTATGCTCTGATGCATTTTGCTACTTTTTGTCACAAAATAGGTCCTTGCTAAGCTGCCTCTAGCCAAGAATTATTTTTTTTTCTCCAAGAATTACAGGATAACTAATCAAAGATAAGAACCACCCTTGTCTTGCTGCTGCTCCACAACCTGGGCTCAGAATCCAACAGAGGTGCATAAAAACATCCCCTTGTTAACAAAAACAAGCCACTGTGTTGGTATGAAACTTAATCAATGAGGCAACAGACCTGAGATTCCTCCTAATCCCCCTCATGGATATTCTGGATCAATTGGTGCCATTGAATGAAAATTACTTGACATTTGCTGAGCTGCTGAGCACCTTTGTGGAAGCTGGAGAATTGGGTTTTGATACCATATGTTACCTGAAAATGGGTTTTTCATAATAAAAATCTTCCTGAAATGCACCTGAATTTCCTCCAGCAGCACTTCCTCAGGCTGGGAAGTAGACTGCCCCAGCCCCACACTGCAGCATGAGCCATCAGCCAGAGCATAAAGATGAATTTATTGACATTTCTAAACAATCTTTTGATAAATCTGACTAAAGATGCAAAACAAAAAGCCCTGGGATTATGAGAAGGAGGCTGCAATTACAGAGAGTGCATAATTCAGTGCTCAGGCAGAACATGGTGTTACTGAGAAACATATTGTGACTGTAATTAACAGCAAAACTTCATGGTCTTTAAAAAAAGGAGGGTGTAAAAAAAGGCTGGAGGTTTTATTCCTGAGTGATCTCTGTGGGGTGTTTGAGACAGAGGGGTGAGAACAAGAAAATCAAACAACTGAAGGCACTAGGCTGGGTTTGAGATACTAAAAAGGGAAGGCACTAAATATCAGACAAGTGCTTGGAGCTGCAGGAGGATAATTTGTCCAGTTGATGTTCTCTGTGAACCCTCCCTGTGTTATCTCCTTACTGTTTTTCTTGGATAAAATTGACTCCTGCCACGTCCTGGGGCTCTGACTCCATATGTGCCCATATTCTGTTACTGTTCCTTGGCCTGACCCCAGGGACACCTCCGAAATAAAGGCAGAAATCACAGACCCATGGATTATGTGGATTCTGTCCTACCTGGTTTGATCTGTAAACTTAATTTCACCCAAGAATCTAAGGCGCTTTGAGAACTTGAAAAACATATCTGATTTGTACTCGTCTTCCACAAACACATTAACTCTTTCAAAAATAAACTCCTTTAATCTTTTCAACATTTCTACTTGATAAAAACCAAATCTGTCAGCGATCCCTTCTCTACTTCCATTGCGTTTTATTCAAGAATAAGCAAGTTATTTTTTCCAACCTAAAGGAAGTTACTTTTCCCAGTGACACACAATGAAATCTTCATTCCTATTAATAGTCTCTAAAGAGTTGACAGACCAGCTGCTCCTGTCCTCAGAAATTGTTTTCTACATTGTATTATTCATTGGTTTTCTTGCTTTCCTCTGGCGACTTCAACTCGATTTCAATTCTGTTTCTTCTTCAAGAGGAGGAGAACAACCCTGATTTTTATTCACTAAAATTCAGCTTTAACCTAACTCTAAGCTTGCTCCCTTTCTAAGGGCCAAGAAAATATTCATGTTTGTCCTAGGTGTAGATTAAGCCTATAAAATTGAATTTGGGTAAACAGGTATAACCTATTTTTAACAACATAGAAGTCTAGTTACTGGCATATGCTGGTCTTTGTGGGGTTTTTTTATGTTTAAAAGAGAGAGTCATGGAATTCCAGGATGGTTTGGGTTGGGAGGAATCTTAGAATTCCTCCACCCCTGCTATGGGCAGAGACACCTTCCACTATCCCAGGGTGCTCCAAGCCCTGTCCAGCCTGGCCTTGGACACTTCCAGGGATCCAGGGGCAGCCAGAGCTTCTCTGGGCATCCTGTGCCAGAGCCTCCCCACCAAAAGAGCATCTTTTTTCCCATTGATTATCCCAATTTCTCCAATGACTGCGAGGGGACTCACCTCACCCCCTACAGCAGTACTCTCTCACCCAGCCTCACACATTAGGAACAGAAATGTGAACTCATTATCCCGGGTTATTTTCACAGTCACAGACACCACTCAATGCAATCTGCCTGACTTAATTTGGATGTCTGTGGAGGACAAGATAATAATTTCCTCAGGGCGTACTCCTCTCCAGCACCACCTCTGAGAGGAGCAAGGATGAGAGCTCAGCTCTGCGTGTTTGCTTGGGGGGTGAAATTCCACACACTTCACACTTCGGTTATGAATACCTAATGCAGGCTGGGTAAGCTGGAAAACAGAACTCCCACTGTGGTCAATCACCAGCCTAAAGCAATTAGTCAGTTAACCCTTCCAGTTCCTGTTGGAACCTCCTCTGTGCTGTGCTGTGGTAGGAGACCCTGAGTCCAAAGCCATCCTGTCTCTTCGAGTGACTTCAAAGGCAGGCGTGAGGTGGAGTTTGTTAAAGACACTGGGAAATTTAGACAGCAACATGTTGGTGTCCAGATGCCAAGTGGATGTTTCAGCTTCCTTTGGGGTCAATAATCACCTAAAAGGGAACCTTTTAGTCAGTTTAGTCCATCAAAGGGTTCTTTAGAGTCCATTGAGTGTACTGGCCAAGATCCTGCATAAATTCACACACTTCAAGGCTCAGTTGTGTTTCCCAACAAAAGGAGACCACAACTAACTAAGATCCTTTAAAATATCAAATAAACATCTGTGCTTTTAAGTATTTGCAGTGAGAGGTCAGAAGGTAGATCAGGCTCTGCCCCGTGGTCCCCAGCAGTGCCACAGGAGGAAGGGGCAGGAACTGATGCCCAAGGAGTTCCACCTGACCATGAGGAGGAACTTCTTCCCTGTGCAGTGACCGAACACTGGATTGTCCAGGCAGGGCGTGGAGTGCCCCTCACTGGAGATATTCAGAAGCAATCTGGACTCAACCCTGAGTAACCTGCTCTGGGGGGCCCTGCTGGAGCAGGAGGTTGGACCAGATACCTCCAGTCTCCTTCCCAACCTTCCCCAGTTTGTGATTCCCTGACTGAACATTCTCAGGATCTGCCAGCCATGACACGGGGACACTGAAGGCATGGCAGGGGGAGGCTGCCTGGGCAAAGGGAACCAGATTCCTTTGTGTGGAGAAATGAATCAAGCCCTGAAATCAAATAAAATAAATCCCAGCCGGACCAGATATCTGTTTCTGGCTGACTTCTCACATTCATCTTCAGTAAGAGGAATCCTTTGCCATGTGTTTCTCAAAAATGAATTGAATTGCAAAGCCTGGCTTCCTTTATCAAAACCTATTTTCCTTTTTACCTAAACTCCTTACCTAAACCTATTGTCCACACCATCCCAGACTGGTTTTCCTCAGCACACGGAGCTTCTTGCGTAGTTGTATCATCTGATGGAAGATTTCACTTCCTCTATTTAAAGTAAATTCTTTCATTTCACATAGAGAAAAAAATAGTCTTTTGCTGAGGGGAGATTATCATGAGATTTTTGTTTCTTGCTTGTATTTCTGCATATTACAATGAACCACACAACTAAAATTTCAATTATTTTTGGCTGGACTTACAATAAGAGAGGATTTATGTCTGTGACTTTACAAGCATATTGACTCCCTTATTAAAGAGCTCAGAACATGTAAAGAATCACAAAGTTTATCCCTGAGTTTTCTGGGTGTGGTAAAATACCCACTGCTAAGAGAAAGCAGTTTCTGTGGTGATTTTAAAGATGGATGTCAATACAAACACGATTTGAAACTACTCTGGGAGGGAAGGTGATAAAAAAGCAGATTTGTGGTAAGAGCTGATTCAGGAGCTCTGTGGGATCTCCAGAACTTTCCTGGTGGTGGGAACCCAGAGTTCTGTGCTGCCAAAAATTGTGGGAGATCAGTTTTTTCTGTGCCTTCCTGTGTTACTCTTCACCTTAACCATAAGGAAACGTGCTCAGCTCTGTTATTGATGAGACACACCTTTCTCTGAACAATGAACAGAAGACTCTTTCCACCACTGTTTTCTCTAAAAACCAACAAAGTTCTTGGTGTGTTCCAGTTCTTCCTGTCATTCAACACAACCTTTTTAGCATTTCTCCCTAGAGTCTCAGCTTTGTGGAAATATCACACTTCCCTCAGCTCAAATCCCAAACTGTTGGGAAGGGCCAATTTCTTAGTGGTCATGGGACAGTGGAAATAGAGCCCTCTAGGAGGAAAACCAGCTAAGGATTGATTGCCTTCTGATTAGCTAAAGAGTGCACACAGAGCAAGATTGCAAGATGTAAATACTCTGAAATTTTTTAAATACCTGTTATTTAAAAAATAATGTAAAATATCTAAATAGAAGTAAATACAGACACAAGTCTGATGTATCATCAACCATCGTTCCTCACTGATTAATTCATTCATCCATTCATCCCTGCTCCTAGGAAGAATGAGGTTCTTCTCTTCTTTTGAATGTTTTTTGTCGTATATATGTACACCTGACATTCTCAAGCCATACTCTTATTTGTGATGAAAGAAGGAAAGAGGACACACTTAAGCATCTCTTTTTCATGAAAATTTTCTGATTTTTATTTTAACATTTACCAACATTTACCATTAGGCCAACCAGATCCTTTATGCAACTGCCTATACCTATAAAAGAATCCAACACATAAATCCTTTATGTCACCTGCTCACTGGAGACTCATTATTCTGAGTGTTGGCACTTTGTGAAAGGAGAATGAAAGAAAAATGAAATCATAACAGGAACCAAAATCTTCCCCACGAGGGAAACTTTGTGAGCTCAAGGCCAAGCACTGCAAGTTATACGTAGGGGAAAATAATTGATTCAATTTCTGAGAGGGCAAAATGCTGTAACTAAAGATTTCTGAGTCAGACCCCTCAAACGAGACAGAATCTTGTCTTACAGGGATGGAACCTTCTTGTAGGTCTTCCAGCTCAAGCTGTGGTCACAGAGCACTGGTATTTGCCCAGAAATGTAATTATCTCAGGGAAACAGGAGGTCCATCAGTCTGTGGCTTTAAAATCGAAACCAAAAACCAGGGACTTCAACCACAAAGTGGTTTTGTTTTTGTTTTGGTTTTGTTTGTATTTTTTTTGTTTTGTTTTCTTTTTGTTTTTGCTTTGTTTTCATTTTTGTTTTAATTTTCCTTTTTTTTTTTTTGGTTTTGGTTTTGGTTTTGGTTTTGGTTTTGGTTTTGGTTTTGGTTTTGGTTTTGGTTTTGGTTTTGGTTTTGGTTTTGGTTTTGGTTATTTTTTTTTTTTTAAAGAGCAGTGAAATAGCAAGTGTATTACACAACTATAATCAGAGAATGAGCCTACTTCCTACAGTGTAATACAATATTGTGTTGAATAATTTGAGAAAATTCTTATTGCAAAACCCCAATAAAAATAGCTGGATGAAAACCACATCAGCCTTAGGACTGATCTATACTGGAAAAACTCACAAACGGAATGTACATAAAAACTAATTCAGTGTTACAACTGATTTACACCCAGGAGAGCAGGAATAAATAAATGTTCCATGAAGCACAGGCAGGGGGAACTTTGAGATTTAGAGCCTTTGCCTATTCAAAGATCCTATTGTGTTAAATTCTTTTATTTGAGAGAGTTTTGTTTGCCTTCCTCTTGTTTTCCACCAGGATGTCAAAAACTGTAAGAAAAACTCTGGAATTATAGTAGTCAGACCAAAAAACATAAATTTCCTCTTGAAAAGGGATAAATCCATTTATATTTTTAAGAGAGTTTTCTGTGCTGAGCCGTTTGTCACTTCTACACATTCACTGATCTCTTTTTCCTGGTAGTTCATTTTGTACAGAGAGATTTTAATTCTCCCAGATGAATTATTTGAAAAATTGGTGAATAATTCTTGCATACTGACAAAATAATAACTGTGACTTGAAGTTTCAGGCACGTGGTACCTTTACATGCTCTGATCACACCAACTTTGCTTATGCTTTTGGTTTTCTGGTGCAAAAATTATAGTGATTATCTCAATATTTGGCCTTTTTGTGTGTGTGTGTGAAATCATGAAAGTGGTTATTTCCCTGAATTTTCATCTCTCCCAGGGAAAATAATCATGAAAAATGAAATCAGAGAACAAGATCCCAAAATCCTTGCAATAGTGGTGGTGAAAAAAATCCTCTAATCTGTGAGGAGAGTAAAGATTTACACACAGGGTATCAGAAATATCAGAAATTCGGGATGATGATGGTACAAACAGATTAAAAAATGAAATCAGACACCATCCTTAACAAATACCTCCTTTCAGCAGCAGTCAATATCAATTTCTAGAGCCAAATGGATCAACAGGTGCCCAGATGTGACCAGCTGAGCCTAAACCATTGTGCTGAAAGCAACTGACCAGTGGAAAAAGTCATGAAACCATTCACAGATTTGGCCCAGAATATTTTTCAGGAGCTGCTGAGCTGCAGATTTGCTGGAAATCAGCCAGGTAATTCTTGGAAGGATCACTGAGTGTTTGTGGTGCTCTTTTACCTTTTCACTACAGCCACTCTCAGAGTGGTTTTCATGTTCTAAAGCTTTAAAAAGCAAGAAACCAACAAAAAAACCCTCACCCAACAACCAACAAACCAATGTCTTTTCTCATTTGAAACATTTCAGGACTGGAAGGTTGATTCTGCTATTTATTTAAAAGCTCTTGGAGCAATAAAGTTTTATTGTAATGTTTTGCCATTAAGAGAGCCTGATTTTTTCTCCGAGATGTTATTAAGGGAATAACAAGATAACAGCACTCCTATTTACACTTGCTGCTGGATCTAATTCTGGCTGGAAATATTAAGAGCAAATCGAATTACACAGAGGTAGAAGGTGGGCAGGATGAATGAAGAAAGAGATGTGGAGTATTCCACATTGGCAGTTTATTCCTGGAATTGCTTTTCGGGCAGGGAGATGAATCCTGAAAAGACCCATGATTGCATCCTTGGCCTGAGCACACATCCCCAGAGCTCTTCCTGGAAGCTTCAGCACCTCAATTCAGGTCGAAATGAGGTGATTGGTGGGTTATTTCTGCAGCTCCTGTTACAAGAGGTATAAACTATCAGCTGCAAATAGAATTCTCTTCCAAGAGGGACAAAAACAGCTCCCGTGGCCTCTGCTAATTAATAGATGGCAGAGAGCTTGGCATGGAGGGCTTAAATGTTTCTTCCTAATGCAGGGCTTGTTGTTATTATTGTTTCTCCTCCTGACAGGGAAGGGTTTATTATAGTGGAAAAGCTACCAGGGTAGAATCACCATAATTAAAAAGACATTTCATGGAACACGAGGCAGCAAGAGCGAAATTGTCTTTTTTTTTTTTTCCTGCTGGCTAAATGTGAAAATAGTTTGTGGCTTGAGGTTCTTTCATCCTGGAGGAGAGACAGTGTTGGTTGGGAAGAAAAAGGAAAAGAGTGTGGAAGTCCAGGCACCACTGAACTGAGATTTTTGAGGTGGAAGAGCAGGAATGATTGGTTTTCCATCCTGCTGTTGTTTCTTATAAATGGAAAAGATATTCAGGCTGGCCTGGTTGGGTTTCTTCCCTTCCAACACAGCACTGAACCAAAAAACCCCAAACCTCAAACAAGTAGGAATAGCGTGCTCAGGTTTTATGGAATCTCCATTTTTTAAGTGAAGTTCATGGAAAATCCCAAATTGCTGCAGGTAACATGGTAAATATCAACACTGTAAAAGAGAAACCATCCCCAAAAGCCTCTGTGACATTTTTGTCACCTTAATTTCTCTGTAAAGCTAGAACAGGCAAGGAGGGGACAAATATTGAAAAGTATTAGAACATAAATGCTACACTTATGTGAAAACAGGGGCAAGTCAAGCCCTTGGAAAGGTGTTTTGAGCTAAGAAAAGAGCAAGAAAATCAATGGTTTATTAGCATGCAGACCTTAATAGAAACCACATGGACAGATTTTAAGTCTTCATTAAAATCTTCACCTTCATTATGGAACCCATACGGAAATGTGGGTACACTGAGAAATGTCTGTGTAATGCACATTTATAGACTTGGTAAATGTTTGTACAAAGCCAGCTCTTTAAAGGGCTGCTGCTGCATAAATTTTAATGAGAATCCCATGACAAATGAAAAAAGAACAGACAAAATCAAGTCAGAAATAAAAGAATTCTAAATAATGTTTGGGTTTTGTTCTTGGGGTGTTTATTTTTTTTTTTTCTTGGGTTTCTTCTTTTGTTTTGGGTTGGGGTTTTCTTTGAGCAGAGCCAATTAACCTGGTAACAAAAAATTATAATCAGGTTTTATTGTTGTCTGGGCTTCTGAGAAAGGGTAGAACATCCACAAAAAGCGTTTGCTCACACTTTGAATCCAACATTTGCAACCAGACCAACAAGGTGATATTTGGGGAGACACTCTGTGGTCTCTGCATTGCTCATGGCTGTGCCTCAAAGTGTTGATGTCATTCCCATGGAACATCCAAAGCTCGGCCTGAAGGCAGTGGAAATTGGTTATTTCCTCATGGAACCCCAAATTCTGGAAGCAGAATGCCATCAGACAAAGGCAGTCTGTAATTACAAATTAAATGTCCTTTCATTCTCACCCCCCTTCCAAAACAGCCCTAATTTGTGCTTTAAAATTATTTCAGAAATTTTCCAAATAGGTATAACTTTTTTTTCTCCCCCAAAATACCATGATTTTATCTGTGTGATTTTTACGAGGTTTTTTTCATACAAAAAGTTTAAACGTTTTACTGAAATCCTCCAAGTCAAAACAAAAAAGGAATTATTCCTACAGTGAATCTGATGAAATAATCTTTTTTTTTTCTTTTCCCCTGGCAGCTACTTAAAGAATAATTAAGTGCCTAAGGATGAACATCTGGCCTCATTTGAGATTTTTGGGGGCATTCTGCCTGGTCTTCACCTGCTGCTCCAGGAAGACAAAATCTTTGAGCAAAATACAGCACTGCAAATAATGATCTGGAGCATCTGAAAATGAAATGCTTCTGAGAACACTACAGTGGTTTCATGGAGGATGAAATGTGTGATTTCTGTGTATCTGTGTGCCCTCAGTGTGCCGTCTAAAAAATTGAAATTTAACCTCCCACTTCAGTCACTCTTGAGAAAATGACAGTCTGGACAAAATAATAAAAATAAGGTTTTATAGAGTGGGGCATGAACTCTTCATCACTTTTTATTGTGCATGAACAGTGCATGAGACCAACACTTAGAAAACACAGAAATCACATGATAGTTCAAATTTTCTGGCTCATTTTCATTAAAAATTTTTAAAAAATTCCTTCACTGTTTCCACTAATCACAGATCTACCTTCATTATCTAAAAGATGTAAACACTGAGTAAAAGATGATTTTTTTATGCCCTGCTGGCAGAGAAAAAGATCATATAGCACTGTTGTTTATGTCAGTAAATAAAGCTTTGTCTGGCAACAGTAATTTAGAGTTTGGTCCTTACATTTTTATAGTTTTCCTTTGAAATGCAACTCTCTGGAATATATTAATTTTCCTATGAGTATCTCTAACCTTTGGAGACAACAATTATCCCTTTCAAAATTTGGGGGGAAAAAAATAAATAAAATAAAAAAGGACCTGCAATGTGCAATTTTGCTTCCCAGAACACGCAGCCCTTTTCTGCCCGTGCTAACATCACATCCCAGAGATTTTCCTGGCGGTATTTCCAGCTCTTTCCTCTCTCTCCCCGGCCGTGTGGCACTAGATGGAGCTGCGGACCTGCTGGAGGCTCCGTGCTCCATCCCTCTGCTCCTGCCCGCAGAGGGACCCCGAGCTCTTCGCGTCCCCCACCGGCCAAAATTCAGCCTGGGATTTGCAGGCGAGGCTTCCATTCAGTCCCTCTGATTTACCGTTGTCTCAAAGGGGAGTTTTTTACATTTTTTAAAAAAACCTGAGTTTTGAGAAATGCGGATTTTTGGATGTAGGTAGAGACGGGACGGTCAAAGGCGGCGGCGAAGAGTTTGGGAATGGTTTTGTGCCGTGGTTTAACCAAGCTGGAAAATAAGGACCAGGCAGGTGCTCACTCCCTCCCTGCCCTGAGATGGGGGAGAAGAAGCAAGAAAACTCATGGGTGGAAAAAAAAATGGTTTAATACCAGGAAAAGCAGAAGTCCCACACACAAGCAAAGCCAAACGAGGAATTCAGTCCCTGCTCCCCACGGGCAGGCAGGGGTTCAGCCACCCCTGCAAAGCAGGGATCCATCAGGTGGAGCAGTGGCAAACACCATCACCCCAAATTGCCTTTCTCCTTCTCCCCCAGCTCTATATGCTGAGCGTGTCACAAGGTGTGGAACATCCCTCCAATCAATCTGGATCAAAGCTGTCCCAGCTGTGTCCCCTTAAAAGCTCTTTTGCACCCCCAGCCTCCTCGCTGAGTCAGAGACAAGCAGAAAAGGCCTTGGTGCTCTTTGCTGGAGTCCAAAATCCAGAGAACTCTCAGAACTTTAGGTCTGTAAGCCAAAGCTTAGAATTAAACACAGGATTGAGGCCTGGAAATTAAACACAGGATTTGATTTGAGACCTTGGAAAAAGCTTCCAAACCTAAGTGCAAGAAGCGAGAATGGGGATTTATAGTTTAAAGCAGAGACATGTTAAGCTAAGTAGAAGAAAGTTCAGAGTTTTAGAGTACTGTGCTGTAAGTTTGTGTGTCATAACATGATTGGCTAAGAAAGCTCACACTGTAGCATAAGTTCATAAGAGGAAATATTTAAGGATTGGGTCAAAAAACATAAATATCCTTGTTAGCAGTGTTTTGTTGGTTAATAAATCCTTAAAAGGCCTTGTAACTAGAGGTCTTGTGACCTTCTGAGCCATGCGGTGAAGATGTGAGCTGCACTCACCCTTCCTGCCTATGTAAAATAAATAAATCCCATCATCTAAAGCAACTCAAAAGTCCCATCTCTAATTCATTCAGAATTCCCCACAGCTGTTCGAGCCCAACTCAGCCACACCAAAAACATCTCTGTGTTACCACAGCCCCACAGCAGAAAGGAAATGAAAATCTGTCTCAGCCAGGCCCAACACCCTGTGCTGAGCATGGCTTTGGGATGCTTTCCCCAGGTCAGGAATGCAGGATGGTGTGGCAGTTTTATCTTCTTTTTCTTCTTGTTAGAGTCAGGATTAAAGACAAGAGACGGAGTTTCTTGTTGGGACTCAGATGTTTATTAATTCTTATCTCTGTTACAGTCTCACGAGCTGTGAGTTCCAGCTAACAAAGTGAAAAATGGCCTCCATCTCCTTCTCTACAAGGGCTTTTAAGCACAAACTATCCAATTAAGAAGTGACACCTAAATTATTTCCATTTTTAACCCAATAAGCAAAAACTCAAAGCTCACACTGTGGGCTTTTCTATCCAATTACAAAATACCACCCAAACCCATGGAGAAGAAGGTGAAAAGAAAGGACTGGCCTACACCCAAAAAACTCCATCTTGCCTTGTATATATTATATTATATTCTAAAAC
>VZSE01007343.1:312-50082 GCA_013398275.1 Promerops cafer
CAACAAATAAAGGAACTAAAACCCCAGCCCACGACTAACAGAACGGAATTCTCTGGAGCGCCGGGCAGCCCCGCTTTGCTTCCAGCCCCGGCCGGTTGGTACACAGAAAGCACCTGACCAGAATGTGAAACACGGGGCTGTTCCGTGCCCCAGCGCTCCTCCCGAGGCCACTGCGCGCGTTTCGAGCTGTCACCGTAAGGGCCGATGGGGATTGAACCAAAGCAATTGCTCCGAAACAGCAGCGGCCACGAGAGGGCTGCCTTGGATTTCCGACAAGGCGATGGAGCAGCTCCCACGTTAGAGCTGCTCCGTGTTCGCTTCCCAAACAGCGCTTACTCTGTAGCAGCAGAACCGTGCCGCAGCAGATCACGTTAAGAGTACACCAACAACCCAAGTCACCCCGACAGGAGTTTCCTCAGGTCCGCTGAAACCAACCCTTGCCCAGCATAACCCCAAGAAGAGAATGGCTTAGTCCCCAGGAGGCTTCTGTTGAATGCTGTGAGAATTTAACCATTATACTGGGCATGGGTGTTTAACCATACACATATGGTTGTCATCTATCACAATTAGTTACAAAATTACAGTTAAACATCTGGATCCCTCCCAAAAGTTTATTGGCAGTGTCAGACTTTCAGAGGAGAGTGTGTTACAAAGTGTCTTTAAATTGGTACGTTTTAAGTACTTAAGTGGAGGGAAAGGATGCCATCCAGTGGATTTTCACAGGTTGAAAGGGGCCCCTTGGCCAACCTCATGCATTTGAACGAAGCCAAGTGCAAGGTTCTGCACAGGGCAGAGAACAGACTGAGACTATTCCTGGGGAGAAAGACTTGGGGGTGTTGGTGGATGAGTAACTATATAACCATAAAGTTATGGCTATGGAGGTTCCCATATTTAGATGTTTCAATTATTTTTCCTCAAAGTAGGTACAATGAATTCAGGGACTCCTCAGGGCTTACAGCAGGAAGATCAGTTCTTTCTCACCCAGGTGAAACACTGGCACAATGTTGAGATCAGGACAACCTATTTACCCCTAATTGTTTTGTTTACAAAATAGCTGGGGGCAGATTGTGTTCCATTATATAAGACTTACACACTGTTTGGTTAATTATCCCAAATCCTTGTAAAAGACCTGTTTTACTTCAAAGAAACTCAGCTCTGGCAGTTGATTTCCAGAGCCAGTGACTGCTGCTGCAAGTATCATGGACATATTAAGCTCCATTTGGTAAAAAAACTCACCTGCAGTTGGTTTCCTTCCCCTCATATTGGAAATGGAAACAGTCCTCTTATTGTTGGAAACCTTCCACTTTTCAGCTTGCATGTGCATGCAGACCATCAGTTATTTCCCTGAACTCAAACAGTTATTTTTCTCCTTACAATGTTTATCCATCCAATTTATTATTGAGCACAAATTAGTGCTTTCCTGAGTCTCATTTGGCAAGTCAGTCTCCTTTTGCACAGCACACTTTCCTTTTACCTGAGCTACTCTTTTTTGCACTTTTTCCCAAGCTTATTTTTTTTCTTGGGTAAGACTGACCTGGTCTGCGTGAAGTCCAGAGGACTGGCACTATTTTATGTGGAACAATGACACTCCTGAGTTTGAGAGGAGGAAGAGAAAGTGCTTGCCCTCACACTGTTCTCAGCTCTCACACTTCTGAATGAAATCTCACTGCTGTTGCTCCTGTGAATGAGATGGATCACTGAGATGTTTCTAAAACCCTCAGCCTTATCTTAGGCCCCAAATAGATTTTTTTCACCTGCTGTTTCCCTTGAAATACTAAAACAGGGAGGGGTGCTCATATGCAGAACTCTGTCTTTTGAAATCTGAAATAGGCCTCCACTTCAAAACTTGACACAGCAAATAGAGTTTGAAAATCACAGAAGGTCATTAATTGCTTTACAGAAATTAATGCAAGTACAGCTACATAAACCTAAGGAAATGCAGAGAGGAACTAGTGTCTTCATACAAAAAAATAATTAATTGTCTTTTGGTACTTCAGTAATTTTAACTGAAGAAACACAATGGTAAAACAAACCCCACATGTGGGATTTGGCTCATCTGGGTGTCCCCAGACATATCACAGATCACAGTAGTTCCAATGCAGGTGCCACAAAGGCTTCAGTGAGGCTGTGGTGGCTCAAAGCCTGGTGCTAACACACCCCACTGGGTAAGATGAGCCTCAGGTCTCCACGCTGCAGCTCTGTTGGCTCCAGTTGTTACAGGTAAGAGCATGAGCCAACAGGGCCAGGATATCCCTGCCTTCCATATGTGGGCTTATGAAAAAACCCACCCATCTACAGGAGTATATGCAGGACAACAAACTCACTTGGTCACTCTCAACCAGACCTTCATTGTGCCACTGATCTCACTGGAGCGTTGTCTGTTCATGCCAACTGAAAATTTGATCCAGAGTTAAAAACCTGAAGAAAAATAGTAGAGTGTTTTAGCCAGTGTTCTAATCCAAATTTTAAAAAAATCTCTTCATTCTAATTTGCTGCTGGTACTAATTCTCTTTTGTGGACATACACGTATCTCATTTGAGAGTAGAAACTATTTCTGCTTTAAGATGTCTTAAAATAGTGTCTTCTTAATCATGTCTCAGTACAAGGCAACCTTAAACTACAAATCAAATCAGAAGATCAAATTATTTAATTACACACAATGAAAAAAATTGTTAGTTAATATAAGGCTTAGAAATCAGAAAATGTCTATGATATGTGGAGAATAAGCAGCTGAGCCAAGCCAGCAGAGATGTGACAGTGATGGGAAAGAAACAAGTATGCACAAAAGAAAAAAATTTAGAAAGAGACCACTACATAAGACAGTAAAACATTCCTGTATACCTTTCTCATTTTGGCACACATTTTCTTTGTTGCCATGGCAATCACTGTAGTCTTTCTAGGCCTCCATTTCTGCACTGTAAAATCCAGATAATATTTTTTACTGCATATGTTTCAGTAATGCATTTGCAAACTACTTTTATGGCAGGGGATGGATGGTGTCACATAACTGTAGATTGCTGTTAATTAGCTGGCTTATTACAGATTGGGTTAGATAACTGATACTCTTTTAGATAACTGATACCTCTTTGAGGTATCTCTTCAGTCTTTAGATTTTCTTTTGTAGCAGTATAAACTTAAACCACTGCAAACCTAAATGCATTGATTCTTACCAGGAAAGCAATTGAATTTGTCAAACCTGTTCTCAATTCTTTTCAGAATCTTCTCAGTATTGGCTTCTTCAGGAAGATACTGGCTGGCTTTAGGATTGTTCTAAAAGCCACTTTATATTTTAAAAAAACCAATAACCGCATTGCTTATTTGGATTTTCATGTTTATAGACCATTCTTCTCTTGCAATTCACTTTACTGCTTCCAAAATTCCTACTGCTTTGCCTGCTGGGCATTGTGTTTTTCTGAACCACAAACATGCCTGGTACTGCCAACCACTTAATTTTCAGAAATGCAAGTTTCAGCAGACTGACCTTGCAAAGTGAGCCTTGTTGTGAGGAGCCAGTTCAGTTTTGTTATGCCTCAACCCTGGCTGTCAGGGGCACATGAGGAGGGGTGCACGTGTGCCGTGTCCAGGAGGCACCGGGAGAAGATGGAGGAGAGCCTTGTCTTGAGCAGACTTTGCCTGACAGCCAGTTCATGTCTCACGGGGGACAGGCTGTCAGCAGGGGAGCCCCGAAGCCACTGTACCCCAGGGACCCTCTGCAATCAAAAGGTCTCTACCGATGGACTGCAGTGGGACATTGAACTGGGCCAGTGGTCTCCTGTCAGCAGGCAGACTTTGGGAAGAGACAGGGGCATAAAAATAACTGCATCCTAAGCCTTGGGGGCTCTTCTGTCCTTTGCCTTTTGACTCTTCGGGGGCTTTTCAAACTTGCTTTTTGAGTGTGGGCTTTTGGCTAGGGGCTGGGCTTTTGCTTCTGAGGCTTGGTGATTCGAGGGGCTTTTTTGAGACTTGCTTGCCGAAACTTGCTTCTGAGTCCGCGCTTTTTGAGTCTTACGCTTTTTGCCCTGGCCCCAGCCTTCCTTTTGGTTCTCCTGCCCTCGCTGGCTCTTGCTCGCCCTGGCGTCTGTCCTGCCTCCCTGCGTCCCTGACCAACGCCCTGCCTGCTTCGTCTCTGTGTCCCTGCCTGGGCCACCTGTGTCCAGCCCTGCCCGCCTCCGAGCTTGATCACCACCGTGATCCTCGCCGCGACCCTGTCCGGGCTCCTGGCCCTCCTGCCCGAGCGCCCCTCAGCTCGAGTCCGGCCGCCCGTGTCCCCAGGCAGGCAGCGTGCACACCCCGCCTCGGGACACCGACAGCACTGCCCGACCTCCGCCGGGAACGCTCTCTTCTGCCCTCTGTCTCCCCTCTCTCTCCCTCTCTCCCATTTTTCTTCCTCTTGCTCTGTCTTCTCCAGCCCTCTCTAGTAGGGTAACTCCTTGTTATTTTTCTCTTTCGTTACCAATAAACGGTTCTCAGATACAATGTTTGCCTCGTTTGGCTTAGTTTCGTTCCTGACCATCTACTTTTAAAAGAATTTCTCACAGTTTCCCACATTGGAATGCAACACTTGTGTGCTCTTATCAAGGAGGTGGTAAAACCGATTTTAGCCCTTTTGCTCATTGAAGAGGATACTGCAGTTCTGTTTGCAAGATCCACTGAAGAGCAGATAAAGAAATATTCTAGGAGACCCCACTTTGAGCAGGGACATTGGATGAATGACCTCCAGTGGTCCCTTCCAACCTTACCTATTCTGTGATTCTGTGAGAATGCTTCAGTAGAACTGGGTGCAGCTGAAGCTGAGAACAGATCTAATATGGGGGGGGGGGGGGGGTTTCTCCTTTTTTTCCTTTCCTTTTCATTATTTTACTTTTTTTATTATATTGAGACATAGCTGCACTTCAGCCATGTTCTCACCTGAGGGAACTTTCAATCTAGACATTGATTTACAGTAGGACTCTACATAATAATGGAAATTCAAGTTCATGCAGAGTGCTTGATTAAGACTCAACTGCAACAGAAGAGCTATTGATCTTGTTCCCTTGGGACTGGGAAGGCCCCTTCCTCAGATACTCATCTGTCTGGGGAAATGCCTTAAAAGAGCCAGGAAGCTCTTTTTGAGATGCTTCAAAGTTGTCAGGAACACCAGAGGCATAAAACAAGGCTCATGCAAGGTATTCCTCAACTGACTGCAGAGTACAATAGGAACACAGCCCACAGCAAAATGTTCTCTTTGTTTGGAGAACAGGCAGGCAGATTTTTCCAACAGATGTTTAAAATGAAATTAAGAATTGATGGGAATAAATAGAGGCTTTGGGCAAAACCAGAAACTGTAAACAGGCTTCAGCTTTATGACTAAGGCTGTGAGATTCATATATCAGGCATTTAGCACAGTATGACAGAGTGAATGCTGGTTTTTGCTTTATTATTGTCAAAATTTTCACTGGCATCATTGCCATTACTGACTCCTCAACTTCCTGCCCCTCTAGAGCTTCTGACCACATCTTTGAAAGAATAGCTAAGATGCAGTGATTAAATGTAAAGATGAAATCATGATAACACCAGATGCAGAATGCAACAAACTGTTAGGCACAATTATGTCAGGAAGAAGGCATGATTGAAGAGAATGAAAATCACTTGCACTAGTGATTTTGCATGATCATTGCACCTCTTCATTCACTATAAACAAAACAAAATCAAATTTACTAATGATGCAACAAAATGCAGCTGTTGGAGATGGGATATGTTGTTTTGATCTACACTTCCTTTCATCTCAGTTAAAATTTTGAACATGGCCATTTAAAAGCAATTCTCCTATAATTTTGTGATAGTTCAAGTACTTTAGGTTCTTTTTTCCAGCGGACAGCTGTGTTGTTATCCTGACAGCTAATGTGTAGTAATGACGGATTTAGGTTTTAAAAATTAGCTACTAAAGCGTGTCAGAAAAGAGATGAATTAGCCTGAAGTGATTTCTGACAAACACTTGTCAGTGTGTTTATGACTGTCTGAGCAGATGGCAGTTTGGGAAGCTGGAGCTGTCTCAGTGTGCTCCCTCGAGTGCCAGTCAGAGCAGTGAAGCCACAGACACTTCAGCCTGGGCAGGAGAAGCCAGAAGAAAGAATGCAGAGTACGCTGGACTTGTGGATTTGCTTTTCTGGTGTTGACTCCAGGTTTTCTGCAATCTGCTTAGCAATTTGTGCATAATCACAATGACCTTACTACGTGCTCCAATAATGACACAACACGTAACTACATACATGCTTAAATGATAAAGCCAAATCTTGTCCTAACAGAATTCTTAAGATACTTGGGAATTTAAAAAATATGTTGAAGGCCTTTCAGGGAAAAAGTGTTTTAGACAAAATACAGGTTTTCTGCTCAGTAAAGCAGGTACTGGGGTACATTCTAAGGTCTGTGGTTTATAAAACAATAGAATATGTGACACAGTGATTCCAAGCAACTGCAATCCATTCAATTAACATCTTGTTAATTTAGCTTGCATGAAAAAAAAGGAGCTTTTTTTTTTTTCTCAAAAACATGTTTTGGTTATTTAGTGAAGTGTTTTAGTTCAAATATGACAATGAAAAGATGCATTTCGACCTATATATACTATCCTTAAATTATACCCAAATAAATAAATAAAATAATTATTAAGTAGTGTAAAATAAAGTGCTATTTATCTTTTGAAAAAAACTCTTTGGTTTTATCCAAACTAATTTCCTCTCTAGTGGCCCTTTAATTAGCTGCAAACCTTACCCTTCAAAACCAGACCCCTATTCATTTAAAAATAAAAATTATAAATCTTCAAGTATATGAAGCCAGTGTATTTCTTTCCCTTATACACATCCCCACTCTGGAACAGTGTCTGTAATGTAGAGCATATTCCACTGAAGTGGCAAATGGATCCTGGCCAGCTAAAAATAAAATAAAATTAAATTAAATTAAATTAAATTAAATTTGTGTTCTTAATGTTGTTTTTATGCTCTTTCTTTAGATAAATCTTTTTGGTTGGGAGCAAAGCAAAGCACTGTGTGCTGATGAGAATCCAGTGCAGTTGGGCTCCTTCACAAACTAACCAGAGACTGTCCTTAAAACAGGACTGCTGCTAGTGAGCTCTCTCCCTTGCCAGCTTCCCTCCTTGCTTTCCAACACAGGAAAAACACATGGGAAATATGCAGCACATGAAAAATCCTCTAAAGTATTTCTAAAGTGTGCAAAGGCAGGAATTTTTCAAGTCCCTTTCAAACATAACATTCTGTAGGTGCCACTGCATGGGCAGCAGGATCTCCTCAGGCTCAGTCCAGCTCTCAGCTTCCCCAGCACTGTGCAGAAATGCTCACAGGGAAAGCACAAAGGCCCAGCTCCAGGGTGGGCCCTCCTCACCCCCGCTGTGGGGTCTGGAAATCTCATTTGCACAGAGGACCTGACTCCCCACATCACCAGGCACCCATTTCCCCACTGTCCCCGCAGGGAACCAGCAGGGGCTGTGCTCAGGGAACCCTGAGCAGCATCGCAAGGAAACCAATTCAGCACCACGACTGCCACGAGCTGGGCAACGACTGACACTGCTGGGGCCTTTTTGTTACAACTTCTGGAGGTACAGCAGGAAAATGAAACACCAACATGAGTGGCAACATCCCCATTAACTACTTTAAACAAAAATGGTTCTCTTGCTAATACAAAGGCAACTCCATTTAAATACCAATATAAGACAAAATTACTTGTTAAAGCTCTATGAAAATAACAATATTAATAACAATTATTAGATAGGTAGAGCTCTTAATTATTATATTTTATTGTTTTTTCTTTTACTACATCCTTTTAGAGCCCCTCCTCTTATATTGTTGTTCTCTGAACAGGATAGCTGTTATGCTGTTTGAAATAAAGGGCAACTTATAAGCAAAGAGTATTCCTGAGGTAGAAAGCTCAGCCCCATCCACGGTAGGACAGTGGCCCCACCTGTGGCTGGAACACAGCTTGGTGGAAGCAAGCAATAAAACTCCAGTTAAAGCTGCATTAAAGCAGGCAGTAGAGGATGGCCTAATTCCCTCAGCTCCCAGGCAGTACTGCTGTGGTGTACTCACTCAGCACCTCTTCCAGGAGCTGGTGGCACAGGGAAGCATGGATGTGCCCGGCTGGGTGGGAAGTGCCTGGCAGTGTGGTATTCCCAGGGGATGAAAACTGTTTCTTGTGTGTTCATGACAGTGCTGACGAACAAAGGCTGACTGACTTTGTTCATGCCCATCTCCTATCTTATCTGTAACTCACTAAATATGCAGCCTCCTGCTAGACAGATAAAACTCCAGTATTCCAAATCATAAAAAGCATCTTTTACTAATATCTTTCTTTTGGTATCAAGCATTCAGCAGCACTTGTAACCACACCCCTGGCACGTGCTTGTCACTGACTCTTTCATCCCAGATTCCCTCCATTCATTAACTCCATTGCAAGTACAAAAATGCCACGTTGTCAGTGGCAACAGTACATCAGTCATCCCTACCACAGCACCCTGTGTGACACACCAGCTCCTGTTTTCCTGCAGAAGTCTGGAGGAGTGAGCAGGCACTGAAATACAGCAGATGACCTGAAAAGCCTTCACAGGAATATATCATCAGTATGCTTCTAACAAATGTGCCCAGTGAGAGATCCTGCTTTTGACAAGGCAGCAGACAGACTCCTCTCAAAAGCTGCCAAGAAATGGCACAATCCAAATTTCACATATCACAAAAAGGTGTTGCTGTCCAGGAGCTAACACCGGTACTGAACCAGATCTTTCACCTCTGAGAAGGTAAGGCTGAGAGGGGCTGGGAGAGGCAATGGTTTTTTGTTCAGAGCTCTGCTACTGATAATAGGAAGATAACAGCAAGCGGTTTTCTCTAACTGTATCAAACAAACCTGGTCCCAAATGGAATATCCCATATTTACATACATTTACTTTCTATATGCCTCATCCATCCTCATCTGTAGCTATTTCCTTGAGGTTATCAAACACTGTTCTTTATAGAACTCTACTAACACCAACACATGGCCTGGCTTTTCAAATTTTATAATAGATCAAAATGAAATGTCCCAGATATTGCACTGGAAAGATTGAAAGGAGATACTGTACTCATTGCTTGTCCAATTAGCCTGGTAAAAACAACTTGTCACAACTCCTTGCCAGAATTGATACATGGGAATGATAAAAAACAGTAGCTCTTAATAAAAGGCCAGGACCGAAGCTGGTTATTTTCAGTGTGAATCACATTGCAATGCCACTAACTTTGAGCTGTTGTACTGCATGGGAACCAAAAAGTCCTCCAGAAACTTGCATAGCCAGGACAAAACTCAGGGATAAAGCATAAAAGTAGGGGCTGAAAGACCAAAATAGTAGCAGAAATCCAAGCAAAAGCAATGTGTTTTAAGAGAGGGCAGACAATGCATTTCAAGTGTGTCTGTACATGTGCATATAAACATGCACAGAGAAACCTTAGTCTAGGAAAAGACAAGATGAAATCAGTAATAGAGCAGATTATAGCTGCACCCAAAAAAAGCACAAGTGATACAAAACCCCTCTCCTAGGTACTAGAAATAAAAATACAGCAAATATTTTACCTGTGACTAGAAAAGGGACTGACTTCTAGGGAAATCAGGTTAGCCTAAATACTGCAGATATATGGCATGTTCTTACACTTTACTCACTATGTTTTTCATTCAAGCTTTCTGAGGCCATGCATATAAATAACAAAATATAAATAACATAATATAATCTTACTCTAAAGTAAGAAGGCAGCCTGGTACCACTGCTCTCCTCTAAAGCATCTCACTTCTGCTGCCCAAAATATAGGCTGGAAATAAATCCCCACAGACTGATGTCTACAGAGCAGGTATTTGTTTATTGCAGTGCCAGTGGTGAGGGGAATGTCTCCACCTAACTCAGCCACCCTTGTCAAGTGCTGGGATATATTTATTATACCCAGTAAGGGTATAATATATCCCAGTAAGGATTGCTTAGTGTCACTGTGTCACTACAACACCATCACACACGCACCAGAACTAATTCACACAGTATGAGCTCATGGTTATTAGATAGTTCTTTTGCACTGCACTTGCACCTCCCCAATTCAGGGCCTGTTGGGGGTCTTTGATGAAGGCTTCCAAAATCATCTTCGCATCTGAACTTTCCAACTTTGTCTTTGGAGCGTGCACAGTTACAGTGTTCCTTGGTCTGTCTGGTCTTAACCGGCCTAAATTCTTTGTTTTGTGGCTAACTGGCTTTGCACTTGCCAATTTCTCATTAATACTATACTTATCTATCTCCAAAGCTATCCACCTGGTGAGTTTTTTTGTCTTTTTTTGGTTTATTCAGCATTAAGCAAGCAGTTAACCATATACTAGCTATTACATTGCATAAAAAGTTATTTATATCAGGTTAGATAGGTATAAAAAGCTATGATTCAGGTTATATAGGTATCAGGCTATATAGATATATAAAAAGTCATGATTTAGGTTATACTGATATCAGGTTATATAGATATTTTATAATTCAAGCTATATAGGCACCCTGTAACTTTGATCTAAGTTATATAGGCATCACTCCAAAGCAGCTACTCAGCATGGCCCTTGTTGCAGGCTTAACACCCTCAACAGTTACTGCAGAGCCATGAACTTCAAGTGTAACTGGGAATTCAAAAGTGCAAATACCAGCTCAGAAACAGGAAACCTTGCCCAAATTATTTCTTTGCATAGCTTGTTGGTTTTTAAGAGTGATCCTGGTCTGATAAGGTTATCTGGGAATAGAAGCAGATCCTTCAAAACATGAAGGTTTTGTTGCAACCAAAACAGATGGAGACACACAGCCCACAGAAGCAGCAGCTGGAAAAGGCAGCTGCTACATTTAAAGCAGGCAGTAGCTCGGCTGGTTTTAGGTAGTCTTGTTAGCAAACTGGAACAGGAGTGGAGACTGCTCAGGATGTGGGGATGAATGTGCTACTCTGCTGCCTCTGCAGCTGAGAAAAACACCGGCTGTTCAGGGAGGATCCCTCCTGACACTGGCTTAGGAGCAAAGTCTCTATGACATTTTGAATAAGAAAATGAAGCTGCTATCAGCATATCAAATTGTGAGAGTTAGTTAAAGCAAAGGCCATGGCCATAGGGAACAAAACAACCCTTCTTTTTCTTAGTTTCATGTCACAGATGACTACATAGAAAAATATTTTAAGATGATACCTTCTGGTTGGTTTTATACCACTGACCTGCTGATTGCCAAGAATCCCATCCATTGTGCATCTCTGCTTTTATGAAAAGCTCCACAACCTCTGCACAATGACTAAAGAAGAGAATCCTAGGAGGGAAAAAAACAGCAAACCAAAAGGTGCAGAAGAGGCACACAGGCAACTTCAGATGTTGATGTATTTCATAGGAAGGCAATGGGAGCTTTTTTGTATGAAGTAGATCCTTCTTAGCCAGTAACCTCTTAATTGTTTAAGTGTTCCCATTAATGTTGGACTCAAAAGGGTGGTCACAGCCTGAACAGATGCATCAGAGCTTGATTCTAACTCTGAGGAGCCCTTGAAAACCTACAGAGGTGATGAAGAGAAAAAATGCCAATAATATCTATCATTAGCAATTGTAATATAATTTCTCATTTACCATAGTGTCACCTCTCAGAAAAACCAGCATGGATCAGCCATGATCAAGGTAGGGGATAACACCTTTGAGTATCTGAGAAATGTTATACCCTTTTCACCTTGAAATTGTCCCAAAAATTCTTCATCCAGTCCATGGAATAAACAAAGCTATTGCTGCATCAGAGAAAATCTGAAGGTTGATCTGGTGGAATAAAACTCATTAATCTCTATGATGAGATGGCAAGTTCACCACATAGCTGGAAGTGCAGCACCTGTGTTTCCACTCCATTTCAATTACATTCTTTGTACAAATAATAAAACTGAACTCATCATCAAAGGATGAGTATCAAATTTTAATACAACAGATTTTTTATCATCCTTCTTACAAGCAAGATGAAAAACTAATTAGATGAATCTACACTGTGTCCCATCAGACAGCCATGGATGGGTGAGTATTGACAGTAACTTCAGGCATCTAATCCAGGTTCCAGTGTTCAAAGCCAAGGCCACTCTGGGTAGTCTTTGAGAAGCACAGACTCCAAAGGTTGGGGTCTTGATTAACCCCGGGAGGCACCTACTGTATAAACTCAGCAGAATCTGGTAATTTACACCAATACCCCTGCAGAGCAACAAATGAAAAGACATGTAATTCTCTGAAAATTCAGACTGGGATGTGAAGCTGCGTGAAAAAACGCAGAAGTCTTATTGATTTCTATAAATACCAGATCACTTTCTTCTTCTGCCACCTCTTAAATATTTCAGGACCAAACAAATATTCCACTGAAATCTGGGTTTTGACTCTCATAGACAGCATACACAGGCTGTTGTGATGATGATTTGAAAGCTACAAAAATGCAGAGCAATGTCAGAAGCTGTTTTTTATGAGTCAGACAATAAATACACACACATTGAAATCCTTGAATTTCGTGACTGAAAGGTCAAAACTTTTGTGAAAAAGACAAAAAGAAACATTTGGGAGAAAACTAATTTTTTTCATAAACAAGATGAGGTCACTTGGAACATGAAAGGAAGTATAAATGAAATCACAAGTTAAATCAAAATGTTAATATTAACAGTTGAAGGAAGATAAAAGGGGATGGAATTCCCATCCCTGAACTGGCACTGAAGGCTGGTTCAGTGACTATAAAATACAGTGCAAATTTGAGGGCAAGACAATCCCCCTGATGATAATTACCAGGTCCTGGTATTAGCAGGAAAAGGGCATTTTTATCATTACAGATGTACCTAGCAGAAATGTTATTACCCATTAAAGTCCCCTATTATTCTGCTGTCAGTTACCATCTGTTAATGAAGTCTTCATGATCTGACAGCTCATTCTTTAATTGCCACCCTGTGCCAGTCTCTGGTTCACAGCACACTGTGAGCTGAGCCTTCATATATTATACATTTCATGAGCTGAGTTTTCCAGGCTTCACCTCTGACGTGATCTTTATGTCCCCCCTAAGTGACATCCTCCTACGCAGCCAGCCCATGGCTTCAGAGAATCCTTTGTGGACTGGTAAATTGCAGACTTCTCTGCTATTCTGACAGTGGAAGAGTATCCTTATGATCAAGCATTTCTTTCGAAGTTTGCAAGTCTCCTGTGAGACAAGTCAACTCGAATGTTTGTCATTAAGAGGTATTTAATGCTAATTATCCTGCCATTCCTCAGCTTTCTCTCCAGAGTAGTTTTTAAGTTTCCATAGATACCAGCTCTGAAGCTCTGTTAAATAGCACCCTTTCAGAAAATTGCATTTTTTCCCCCCAAGAAAAGACAGCTTATACCTAGAAACCTGTACAACGACATTTATGTTTTAACACCTCCTGTGTACTCTGATGCCTCTCAGATGCTCCTCTCCCCATGTGATATTCCCACCACTACACAGAGGGAGGTGCTTTGGGTGTGTGTGGCATTTTAACAAAAGGTCCACAAATATTCAGCACACTGAGAGGGAAGACACAAAAGCTAGCCAAAAGGAAACTCTCAAAAACACAGATTTTAATTACTTCTTTTCTTAATTTTAGATGGCAAAATCTTCTTTGCAATGAGTGAATATGCTGGAATTCTACAATTAGAGCATTCTCCTAGGGAATAAAAAAATGGCCAGGGGTTATTCATCAAAAACTAAAGCAGGTGTCCAAATAACCAGGCTGCAATTCCCTCTTCCCCCACTCTCCCTGCAATAGCTGTCACTGCAGCACCTCTAGAGATTTGGAGAACTCAAGCTCAGTTTTCTCCTCAGTCTTTCAGCTTCCATCCTGAACACGTTAATGAAGAGAGGGCTAAATGGTTCTACCTCTGCCACATCACAGAAGGAAACATGAGCCTCAGACACGTTGCAATATAACCAAACTTCACCTGTTTAACTCAAAACATGATGCCTTTTCAGCTTTGAATGGTCTGACATCAGGCCAGGCCTGTGTACTGCCTTCCACACACGAATGGCTAATTCTGATACTCTCTTTGAATTTTATAAAATGTTTCCTGATATCCTTTCCTCCAACACACCAGGTATCTCAGTTTAGTACCTTATGAATGAGTGTTTTCAGAACTGATGTTCATTTATTATTTAATCTTCCATTGTCCTGCTAGGTGCAGGCTGCTCTCAACAGCAAAGCCCTAATTATGTTTCCCTTTGATGCAATCATCATCTGGCTCTGGTCATGATCAAGGCTGAGGTTTTGAAAACCAAGGGCTAATATAAGAACATCCAAACCAAATCAGGCCCAGTGACTTAAATCCTGTCTCCCACAGAAAGCTGTGCTGGGAAAAGAGCATGAAAACAAAGCAATCATGTAATGAAACTTCCCCAGAACACCCTCCTAGTCTCCAAGGATTTGCATCACAGGGAATTCTTGAGAATGAAGCTGCAGGTTTGTGTGTAATTACCCTCAATGGATAAATTTATGGTCAGAATTTACATGAACTTTCAGCATCCACTATGCCTAGTGACTTCTGATACAGATAAAATGCATGTTTAGAGATGCTGGGGAGAATATTGTGAGTCTGTGCTTATTATCAGCTTGCCATGGAAATAACTTCCTGGCTGGGGCCAGGGGAGATGCAGAGAGCAGATGTGCTTCCAGCTTATTCCTCGGGAATGCTGGACCAGCAGGAGATACAGAAAGCAGTCATGCCTCCAGCTTATTCCTGGGGAATGCCATCTACTGGTGGAAAAGAAGGCGTTGTGCAAATACATTCAACTGCCAGAAACACTGTTTGCCTAGAACTTGAGTTTCACTCTGGCTAGAGTTGCCAGATTAGCAGGATTATGTATCTGGAGATTATCAGTGCACATGAAAGAGGTGACAAGCCAGGGAGAAAAGGAACTTTTCCAAGATTAAGGAAGAAGGAACTAAAAATGTGAAATAAGACAAAGTCTGGGTACCTTTGATTTTTACAATGCTCTCATCACCAATACAATGTTAAGAGATATTTTGGAAGTCTGTCCAGCCCTCACTGAGTGTAACCAAAGAACATTTGGTCCTCTGTAATGTACTTGCAGCCAAGAGACAAAATCGGGATGACATCCTTTGATGCTGGCCACATAAATGCAATTGCCTAAGTGAAATACTGATGCATGAAGTATCTGGGATGGGAAGCACACCAGTGCCAAACATGCCAGACTGCTGAACTGGTAATACAGGGTACCAGGAATAATAGGTGAAACAGCTGAATGAATCCAGAAGGAGCAAAAGGAAATAAAATTACTTGTAGTGCTTATATTTTGTTACCATGCTTCTCAGTGCTAATAAAATTCTGGTGTAACCTTAAGGCAATGGCCTATGGGATGACTATTTCTATTTATTGCAGCCTAATTATCCAAGTCCATTAGTTAAATCATATTTCAAATCTCTCATCTGTATTCATCAAACTCAGAAGTCCTACTTCTTGACAAATTGTTATTAAAATAATAAAGCCAGACATTGAGGGGATCTCAGGCTCATGATGTTTGGATGAATTCCCACAGAGTGGGACATGGCAATCATGGCACAACACAGAGCAGACCCCACTCACCCCAGCCTGGCCCCTTCTCACCTCCCTGGCTCTGCCTCTTTGTCACAGGTGAGCACAACAGGGTTTCATTAAGCAGCAAGTCACACTAGAGGAAGATGGAAACCAGTTTCTTGATGTCTGAGCAGGCCATGATGCCTCTCATCAAGAACCAAAGGGGTTGCAGTCTTCTTTCTTTGTGCCAGAGCCATTCCCTTCCAAATGCCTTAAAACCAGGCTGGGATAACTACACCAGCTGCTGCTTCTGACACCCACACTAAAGATCTCACAGCCACATCCCTCACAGGACTAAGGTCTAGTGGATGTTTCCTTACTGAAAAAAAGAAAATGCCTCCTCAGTAAATGGTAGGTAACACTGTGAACTCTGAAGCAGATGCCCTTCCACTGGCACTGATCAAACAGTTAACTTTTCTCTGCATGTGTGGGAACAAGAAGAAAATGTGAACTGCATCATATGCAGGAAGACTTCTACAAAACATTTTAAAAAATGAAGGGAATCAGTAGGCAAGCAAAATCCTGGCTGGCAAAGGGTATAAGGCTAATAGGAAATGCTCATTGGCCGAATTTAGTTTTCCCCATTCATTTAACTAGGATCAGTTCCAGCAGCAACATTTGATTTCCCAGGTGATAAAGCCTTATAGGCATTTTGTGAGAGATTCTGAAAACCGTTCCTCTTTTCCTGGCCAAAATACCAATCATTCATAGCAAGGGGATAGTTGACAACAACCTCTAAATACAAAATGGGGCTAATAACAAGCAAATATTTTGTCCAGATTTGCAAAACTACTGATGCATAGTTTTTTTTAAGTAAGTGAAGGTTCCAGCTATGGCATCCCACTCTTGAAATGTGCAACAACTGCCCTTTAGCTTCAGTAAAGCTTGTGGCAGACCAATAAAACTGCCCTGCATGTGAAATCTTAGGACTGAAAGTATCTCTGTAAAGAACAAGAAGAAGAACATTATGTACACTGTGCTATTTGGAAAAGGCACAATGATTTAGCTTTGGGTTCAGATGCAGGCAAAGACCCAATGTAAATGTATTTATTACCTTACTTAACTGTAAGAAGATACCAAGGGAGGTCTTCAGCACCCTCTGGCCCAACAGGCTCTACAGCCAGCTGGAGTGTACCCTCTCTCCATGTGGTTTCACAAGGCTTTTTGGAAGCTGATTTTGGCCTGTCCTGGGAAAAGTGTTATCTGTCTGCAGTATGGGAAAATCATTCTGTTTTTCTGTCATTGCTGTGGATATACTCACCCACATATGCTCGAGTCATGGGAAATGGCATGATTCAGACAGCTCTCAGAAATTACTGAAGGATTTCTATGGAAGTGAAAACAATTATCAGGAAATCACAGGGGGAAAAAAGTTAAAATTTCAGAACACCTCAGTATTGATATGCCTTGGAAAACAACACTACATCTTTCATTTTCTTGGGCTATTGTCATTCCTCTTTACTAACTCTGATAATTTAGGTTTCTTGCTCCGAGGATTGGAGAAAGATAAAGAACGAAATATGTTTTCATAGGGAGACAGTAACTCACAGGACATTAAAAAGTCCTTTTTCAGGGTAAAAGAAAATGTTTGAACTCTGGATTTTAAGACCTGCTCTTCTGAGAGTGCTGCCCACATAATGCACACTTGTATCTGCTGTCTGCAAGGTCTCTGGACAGCACTAGCAGTGTCTTCAACAATAAGTCTCCAAAGTGCAGAGTTATGGACTGATGGTTAATGTTCCTAGTAACAGAGTTTTGTTAAGACATCATCCCTTTGCCAAAGCAGCAATAATAAAGGAGCATTAAAAGGCAGTAAAGGTAATTATGGGACTTACTGAGAATCTCAAAATCTGCCAGGAGGTAAAACACTACAAAAGCTACTTCACATAAAGAACACAAGTTTACATGCTGCAAACTCACTGAGCTGCTGTAAAATTACTTTACATTATAGGAGTTAAAGAATATAGCAATTATTCACGAAAGAATAAATTCTCCCATGTTTTCCTGGTGCTTGAGATATTTATTTTTTCTCTTTTGAGTCTCTTGGCTGACTCTTTATCTTTTATATACCACAACACAATCAGAGAGCAGTTAATATCACAAGCTTGATCTTGTCCAAACTGAAGTGAATGGAAAACTGCCAATGAGGCTCAAAGGGTAGAGAAAATGAGTCCCCAGACTAGGGGTTAATAATAATCACAAGCTCCATTGTTCCTTTCACTTTTGTTTTGCATGGCTTTACTTATTTGCTTTACGGAGATAATGATATGGGGACATGTAAAGAGAGTATTTTCCTCACACAGATATGCAGATGCTGTTTCTGTCTCTGGACTGGCCGTATCATAAGCAGTTTAAATTGCAACTATCCTCAGTGGAGTTCCTGATTAACAGAGATTAACTGGCCTGGAATTTGTACTTCTAGCATTGACAAAGGCTTGATCTTTCCCCCTGAGGAAAAGGCCGGTCCACTGTTACCCTGAGAACACACACTCCAATCCCAGACAAATAATAGAGAAGTTACTCAGCTTGTTGTCTTACCTGATGCCCGTTGGAATAGTTCTCTTTAGAAAGCTGCTGTGATTGTTTCCAAACTTATTTCAAACTGCTGATTTATGCAAATTCTTTATAAAAGAAGAGTTTGCCACATGTGAAACATTGGCTGATTTAAGGGAAGATTATGCATTGGTTTTGAGCAAGTTCTGCTGTCATTTAGTGATTAAGGGGCCTAATGAAGGCAGCAAATCCCAAAGTGCTCTCAGCCTTCACGGAACTCTCATGGAAAGGGAGGCAAAGCCCATCCCTCAATGGTCATGTATTTTAAGGCAGATAAAGATCCAGTGGGCTAAATCAGAAGAGTAGAGCTAAAGCTGCTTTTCCCCTTCTGAATTACCCTTCAAAGTCAACAAACTTGAGCAGCCTGAGCAGCTCTTTCAGGGGTCACTGTGCCCCCTCCTGCTCCCCAGGCCACCTCAGCCATCCTGCCAGAGGCTGAGGGAGGCCCAGGCCCTTTCCTGGCTGCTCCTGGGTTTGGTTTTTGCAACAGAGCTGCCTTCTGTGGTAAAACTGGTTCCCTGACATCACTGCTACAATGCACTTTAAACACTGTCCAAGGCCACTGCCAGTTTTGAAAAGAGACGTCTCAGAAATACCTCATTCCTGCAAATTTTGTGGAAAGGAGTAGCCAGGCAGGGCAGTGAGCCCTTGTTAGCGCTGTCCCGGAGGGAAAGGCTGAGGCGGCCGCAGGCAGAGCTCGACAGGCGCAGAGGATGGATCCCCTGAGGGCGAGAGGGCACAGCCCGCCCGGAATGGCAGAGAGCAGAGACCATCGGGGAGCGCCGAGGGCCATGGGGACAAGCTGAGGTACGGTGCAGGGAGCAGGGCAGGCAACCGAGCCTGCCCCGGCAGCGGCTGCGAACGGACTGGGAGAGGCGCTGGGAGCGTCCCTGCCGGGCTGGGGAGGGGCGGGCAGCGGGCACGGGGCGCTCCTGCCCAGCCCCGGAGCCCCGGGCTTCAGCCGCGGGCTGCGGTCCGGCGGTGCAGTCCCCTCGCCCCAGCGCCGCCGCCGGACTCCAGGAAGTTTTGCCGAACCGGCGCCGTCCCCAGCGGCGGACGGATTGGGCTGGGCAGGGCAGGGCTGGGCAGGGCTGCACCGCCCGGCCCCTCGCTCCGCCCGGCGGGGCTGAGCGGGGCGGGGCGGTGCCGCAGCCGAACTCCGGGTCCGGGCAGCGCCGCAGGCTCTCCGCCGGCACCATGGGCCGGGACGGGCCGTGGCTCAACCTGTCCGGCAGCACCTGTGCGGCGGGCGGGCCCTTCCCCGCCGGCACCGCCGCGCTGCTGGCCGCGCTCATGGGGCTGCTGGTGCTGGCCACGGTGCTGGGCAATGCCCTGGTCATTCTGGCGTTCATGGTGGACCGGAGCCTCCGTACGCAGGGAAACTTCTTCTTCCTGAACCTGGCCGTCGCCGACCTGCTGGTGGGTGAGTGCCGGGGCGCCACGGGGCGGGGGTTGGCTCCGCCCGTGTCACCGCCGAACTCTGTCCGCAGGCGGCTTCTGCATCCCCCTCTACATTCCCTACGTGCTGACGGGCGAGTGGAGGCTCGGCAGGGGCTTGTGTAAGCTGTGGCTGGTGGTGGACTACCTGGTGTGCACCGCCTCCGTCTTCAACATCGTCCTGATCAGCTTCGACAGGTTCATCTGTGTCACCAGAGCGGTAAGGGCTGGGCAGGGGGTGCCAGCGGGGGCGGCAGGGGCTCCAGCGCTGCCCTTCCAGGCAGAGGGGTTTGCTTCGGGCACCTGGCTTTCAACGCCCTTGAGCCTCTCTCGAACAGCACCAGTGACAGGGGAGATCGAGGCAGCTTCTCTCAAGTCCTGGGAGTGATCAGCTTTGCCAGAATAGTTCTGGGAGCGATCAGCTTTGCCAGAAAATGCATTTCCTTCTCACTTTTACAGTGGAAGAGGTACTCTACTTTAGAAACAGGCATAGGCTGTGTCTGCAGAGGGAACAAGGTGTAGTTATTTACTCCCCAGCTGCATCTTGAATAAGCTTTAAAAGTATTACCCAGCTGAACCAGAGCTGCTCCCTCAGGACATGGCCATGACCCCGTTGGCAGCTGATGGCCCACGGCAGCCCAGCTGCGGAACAAGGCAGAAACCTCCTTGCAGTGGGTATCAAACTGTCAGGGGAATTTGATATGTACAGCTGTGTATGGGTCAGGAGTGGCAGATTATAAATTAACACCTTGCACAGGATGCAAATGCCATTTCTATGTAATGGCCACAGAAATAGTTCAAGTCGTGTCTGCAGCACGCCACTTATTAAAAAAGGAAGATTAGACTTTGCACTTAATTTTCACCTAGACCATAATGCCTCAAAGTATTTTGGATTGTGTCAAAACAACACATTTTACCTGCTAATAGGTGTCACACTTCTACACACACTTCTTGGTTACGTTCCACCCACATTTTCTTAAAATGTTCATTTAGGTTTGTTGCTCATTTAAACCACAAGAAGTACAAAGAGAGGCTGCAGAATCAGTTCAGCAGTTTTACCAACTTCTTTTTGAAGAGGGAGAAATGAACAGATTAGTTCTTAAACAGTCAACACTCAGAATTCCTTTATTTTCTAGGTTCTGAATTAGCCATGAATTTTTCTTTCATAAACCAATCTCTCATGACTATGCACATAGTATAAATATATAAACTAGACGGTTTCAGAAACAGAAATGGAAACTGGTCATAATAAATGAAAATAATCATCCACTTTAAAGTACTTCAAATGAATCCCTCATATAAAAATCCCTCCCCAAGCAAGAGTACAGAAAATGACTGTTGGGTTAGGGCAGTATGAGAACATATAAACAGGAATATCTGAAGTTCCAAATTATTCTCCATCTCAATGAAAATGGTAACTTTCTTCAGGACTGCTCCTGAAATCATTCATAGCTTTGTTAAGGACTGCAAAATCAGATGCAATTCAGACACACTCAGGTTTCCTCAGCTCTGTGGCTCCTCTACCAGAACAGCACTGGCTGTGGAGATCAAGGCCCACAGATGGGGGCAGTAAACATGAACCCTGTACAGAATTTAAGGCTGAGGACTTCATATTCCAAACGCTGTGTGGCTGCACCATGGAGGTGTGAAGGGTGAATTCCAAGCCACTGCATGAGTATTTGTCCAGTGCCTCAGGGACAAACATTCAAGGGAACTAGAATAGAGAAGATGATCCTGACTTTAAGATTCTGATGAATTCCATTGCTGATACAACTTGCTGACTCCGTGTTACTGACACACTTGTTATTTCTGCACCTTAGCTTCTCTATTTTCTAAATAATGCAAATCAGTTATTCTTCTGTAGAGCACTTTTCTGACCACAACACTCCATTTATACACCTTAACTGCAAACAGGAATTCTGCACGTACTTCATGGAAGAATGAAATTAAGTTTATCAAAACAGAAGGTGTTGTACAGTAGATTGTTTTGTGTGATTTTCACATTAAGAAAGAGTCTCTCTACAGAGTAGAAATAAAAGAACTTGCATGATCTTCTGTGAATTCAAGCCCTTTTATGTATTTCAAATTATTTAAAAATTCCAAATAAGGGGTCCAATAAATGTTTTTAAACATTCTGTGAACAGGTATCACAGCTAATGCAATTAAATATAAAGCAACTGGTAACAACCAATTCTAGGAAGAGCAGTGGTTATTTGCTTTGAAGGAGACTTGGTTTTCAAGCTTTTAAGATCTGATGCATGTTCTCAGAACTTATCCAACCTTGATAAGGTTTCTTGGAAGGCATATTACAGAAGTAACTCTTCTGTGGTATCAGTAAGTTTGGTCTAACCCTCATCCTAAAACCAGTCTCTCACCAACCCTCACAAGTGACAGAGAGGGCCATGCTGCAAAGCAGCCACATAACTGTTTGGGAGACATGTAATGTGTGTGACTTTTGTCCCTCAGGTCAGCTATAGGGCTCAGCAAGGGATGACCAGAAATGCAGTATTGAAGATGATGACTGTATGGATTGCTGCTTTTCTCCTCTACGGGCCGGCCATTCTCGGTTGGGAGCACATTGCCCAAAAGAGCATCCTCCCTGAAAGAGAATGTCATGCAGAATTCTTCTACAACTGGTATTTCCTAATGATTGCCTCTACTGTTGAATTCTTTATACCTTTCATCACTGTTATGTACTTTAACTTAAGTATTTACCTTAACATCAGGAAACGCACATTGCTCCGAAATGAAAACCTCTCACGTGGTCAAGAGGACTGTGAAATGAATTTCCAGGGGGAAAAAAGGGAACACACTGTGTTTTTTGTAAAGCCAACTAACAGAGACAAACATGAGAAGAGAGCAAGCAGCCTTCTTCCCCCAAGGAAGGCTCCAAGGCTTCAGGCCTCAGCTAAGCTTGGCAATCAGCCATCAAATCTGAGTGCCAGTCATGACCTCCCACCCCTCCACGTGGATGTAAAGACCAGGCCTCCCAGGAATGGCTTCTTCAAAGCAACAGAAAGCCTTTGCCACCCCAGCAGCCAAGTGGACGTTGCTAATGTTATGGCAAACAGATTTAGACTTTCCCGGGATAAAAGAGTAGCAAAGTCTTTAGCAGTTCTTGTCTGTGTGTTTGGGTTGTGCTGGGCTCCATACACACTCCTGATGATCATCAGGGCAGCCTGCCATGCACACTGTGTGCACCACTCCCTCTATGAGATCTCATTCTGGCTTCTGTGGGTGAACTCAGCCATTAACCCTGTTCTCTACCCACTATGTCACATGAGCTTTAGGAAAGCCTTCCTAAAGCTCCTGTGTCCACGAAAGGCCAAAATTCATCCTGACATTTTGATGTGAAAAGTAGGAAGGCTGAAAATTAGTACATCTTGTATTTGGTGGGAGCACCAAAAAACAAGTATTGCAATATCTGCAAATATTTATGGAATACTGGTACGTAGGCACAAGTGTAGATATTTATGAATATGTAGAAATACAGTCATCCACATAGCTGCGAAAATCACAGCAATTAAAAGAAAGGTCATTTTTCAAAACTCTTTGGGAAATTATACCAACAGTGTATTTTCTGGAAATGGTGCACTAGTGTTGAAGTGCTGAAAACAAAAAAATAACTTTCATAGCTAATAATTAGAGTTCAGGCTCTGTCACTTTTAATAACTGTAAATATTGCTGGAATTTCATAAAGCATTAATCTTGGATCTGTTATATTTTACCCCAAACCCACTTCAGGACATCAAGGGTCTCAGTTGTTAAGTCTGGGATGCTTTCCCTGCCTCCACTTAGTGGCAAGCCAGACAAGGCATGACCAACGATAAAAATACAGGAAAAGCATGGGACAGGAGGCAGCACAAGTGATGTTACCAGAGAAGCAGAGCAACTGTAGCACGTAAGGGAGCACTGATTTGAGGGAAAAGGTGATGGAAATACAAGAGTGGAATATCTAGTAGAACGAAGTCCAGGAAGAGAAGTACGAAATGGTTTTGAGCTTTGTAAGAGGAGATACAAGAATTGGTAACTTATACACTTGGAAGAGTTTGACTAGGAGTTCCCTCCCTCAGCAGGGACTTCCTCCCCACCACCAGGATCCTGCATGGACAGGAATCTACTGAGGTCAAAACTCTACTCCTTACAGGGCTGAGGGTATTACTCTGTGCTTTGCTGTAAGGACAGAGTAAGCCTAAGTAGTCTATGAGATCCATGACAGAGCTTTAGGTAAACTTCCCTTCCAGTAATTTTTAAAACACTTACAGTTGGACCTTTACTACTTCTGGCTAGATTAAAAAAAAAAAAAAAAGTGTTGTTTTCCTCTACCCCACCCATTGAATCTTGCCATCCATCAGGTCACTAGTGGTGAAGAAAGTATCACTTGAAGTGTTGAGACATTTCCCAGGTTAAGCATCAGGACTGGCATGACTCCAAGTCTGTTACAATTTACAGCCTTGCTGCTGCCCAGGAGTGTCTCTGCCATTGTGCCTGTGCCACAGGAGCAGCGCACACAACTGATCCTGAGTTTGATTTGTCCCACAAGGTGTCACATTGGGCATCACTAATGGTACAAGTTTGTTCCACCATCACCAGCATTCACTACATAACCTAACAGATGCTTTCTTTGCTGACACGTGATAGTTACTGAACAGCTCTAGTTGCCCATTGCCACAGTCAAAATGCATGGTAATACAATTGATCTTAAACTTTACAGGCAGTAAAATTATTTACTTTGTAAACTCTCAATAAAAGTAATTAAGAGCTATGGAAGAGTCCTAACTGTGTAGCCTTAACAAGTGGGAGAGGGTGAAAAAGCACCAGTCTACCACTTATGGGTGACTGCAGTTGAAACTGCAAAACTGGTATTTCAGAGACACTTCCTAAGTTACAAGGACTGACACTGAGGACTAAACAGACATGGTTAGCAAATACTGTAAACTAGGAGGGCATATCCCTACACTATGAACATATCCACATGAACATCATCACCACATTTTGCTATGGATGTGCTATAACAAAACAGCTTAACAGTTTTCCTATGAAGAACATTTTCAACAGATACAGAGCAACATGAAGATTTTTGAATTAGCATCAATTATAAACCTGGGGAAGTCAAGCCTTTAAATTATCTCCCCATTCATTCCTCCTCCCTTCCAAGCCAGACTTATTCATCAATATATTAATGATCTAATTGTTCTCTACTCTGCAATTGTTTCCTAGGATTGTATTTGCCTTTTTCAGAAAACAGGTAGCAGGAAATTACTGAACAATCCCACCAAAGTCTCATTTACTATCCAATCAAGCCAGGACACATTTTCAGATAACAGTGGTCACTAAATGAGTAATGCAATTCAATCAGTTATCTTTAGAACACCACGTTCAGTAAAGGCAAACCAGACAGGTCAAAATTTTCAGCAGGCATTAATCCATGGACAGGACCAGCTTCGCAGCAGCTGCCACTGGCTGTGCTCTACTGCTCAGTTTCCTACAGCACTGTCATTCTATTGCCACTCAACTCTCTGGCACAGAATCCAGTAGGATTCTTCCTCACTCCAGGTATGTCATAAAAGCATTCTGAAATGTGAGCACACATCATCTCAGCACCATGTGGAGAAACACTGGGTTTGTATCCCAAACTCCTACATTAGAAATGCCAGCAGGTCACTATGCCTTGATTTTTCTGTCCCTACAAAACAGAAGTTCTTTCATTTTTATCAGAAGGTTCAACAGTTTGCTCTGAAGAGACATGAAACAACAGGTGTTAATAGCAACTTTATTGTTTCACTGGTGCAAAATCATGATACTGAATAAACTTGTGTAATGCATTTTCCCCTAAATTTACAGTAATGAAGGTTATACATATCTATATAGATTGCAATTTCTCTATTTTTTATACTATTTGGAACAAAATTATCTTGATAAATATGCCCTGTGCACAGTACTGGCCCTCACTGAATTTCACAGAGCCTTAATATGCAAAATATAACTTCTGTTTTTGAACATGGTACTTTAAAACTCTCCAAACATGCATTAATATATTCTAGTTTTAGGGAAAAATATTACACTTAGTCTTAACTCGCATTAAAAGAAAAGCACAAGCAGAATTTGACATACAATAATCCCAAAAATCTGATGCTCTGTAAGGATCAGACACAGTTTCAGCTGACAATCACTGCCAGTTTAGAGCTCTAGTGCTACAGAAGCAACAGTGAACAGACAGAAGAGAAATCAGAACTGAAGAGCCCTACCATGTCACATGGATTTCAAAGAAAGTTTCAGCCATGCTAACTGATGAAACCTGTAGTTGCTGGTCCAACCTTCCGAATTTGTTAGAGTACTCAACACAAGTGTTTGAAGTGCCAGACTGAACACATGAATGTTAACTTGACATTTCTGAAAGGCACAACCTAGGAACCTATCTTAAAAAAAAATATGGTATGTAAATGAAAACAGGTACAGTGAGTGTCTTTCTAAAGTACAAGACCTTCATAAATTGGCCCCTCGGATTCTGGTGATTCCCTCCTCAGACGCAAGTGCTCCAGTGTGTTGTGAAAGTGTTTGTTAATTTGTTCTGTTTCTTCAGTAGACTCAAGGTTTGGGAGATCTTCTCTGATCTTCTGTATAAGCTGATTCAAAACCTGAATTGTCACCTACAGAACATAAAACAGAAGTCATCAACACCACCTGTGTACAAGTGCGCAGATATTGGTTTTAACAGACTTGTCTTTAAGCTATCTGTATTTGGACAATCCTTCAAAACGCTGAGAAGACTGTATGCAGATAAACTGTTGGGGACTGCCTTCTCTGGTTCCTCACAGGACCCTTCCAATTTCAGAGTTCTGTGGAAATTCCCCCATCCCAGCAAAGGAGAAAAACTTGTCATTAGCCTGATGGCTTCGTAACTATTCCATCAGCATTTCTTTCCAGTGTATTCAATACAAATTTTAAAAGCTTCAAACAAATGGCACACACAATCAGATTGTATATGCACTGTGAGATAATTGTTTCTTATAGAAGTCAGTCAGGATGGTAATATCAGATTTAAAGTTATTCTTAGAGAACAAGTCACGGCTGCCTACAGGCTGAAGTTCAGCACTAGACAAAATGCACTTCAGGCCAGCAGAGTATCCAGAGAGTATTTTTACATCTGCCAGGTGCTTTGAAATTCAAAGCTTTATTTTCATCTCCATCAGATACAGCATCTTCTATACTAGAGCACTCCTATACTGAGAAGCCAGTTCAGTGATTGGAAAGTCAGCAAATCCCTCAAATTTCTTTAGGAATTCTCTCAGAACTACAGGGTATTCTTTAATGTCTGCTCTCAGTCGATGACACTGGAGGAGATACTGATCTCTACTTGACCAAGCACGTCTTTCAAACTGCGTAACTCTTCTTTATCTGCTAACAGAAAATGGATCAGGTAACTATCTCACATTATATACACATACAATTTAAGCTGAGTACATATGGTGTCATATATATTTTGTGAAATTAAAGCTTACACCAACCTGGCAGAGTCAGCAGTGACCATGAACACCTGTAAAGAATTTTCTTTCCCTTATGTATACATTAAGTTAGGTACCTCTAAGGCTAGAATCTCACTACTTTCTCATCTAAGTTCCAGTAAGTTCTAATCTAAAATATTTCAGGTACACAGGTCTCACAATATGTAGATTCATAACTAAACCTCAAACATTTCCCCCCAATGTGAGAAGAATGAAGTTTAATCCAACAGTTTTACTAGCACATCAAGAATTGACTCCTCTCTTATCACAAGAACTTCTCCTCATGAGACTAGAGGGCAAGCTGAAGAGAATTTGTGGTATAAGTGTGAATGAAGAGCGTAAAGAAACGCTCTTTAAAAAAGATGCAACAGAGAATGGATTTCCACTCACCGCCTCATTTTCCTTTTCATAAAAATAGATATATCTATTCAGAATTTCTATGAAAAGCTGAACTTGCAGAGAAGGATCCATGCACTGATTTGCTATCTTCAGAGCCTTCTTTAGGCATTCCATCACTCTTTTTCCTCCATGAAGCTAGAAGGAAAAACAGCAAAGTTACAAGAAATAAAAGAACCTTAGGGAGCTCTGGTATGTCTTCCCTTGGCATACACAGCATTTCCTGGAGGTCTGCCACAGAAACACAAAACTACACAAACTGCAAAGAGCAAGCTGTCACTGAAAGCCCACCCTGCCTGACTGCCACCAACATTAGATTTTGTTAAATCACGCAGTAACATGAACAGTTGTTGAAAGCCTTCAATTATGAGATCAATTAACTCAATTTTGTAGCATGTACCATAATGCATACTTTGAAAAATATGTTTCAAACACTGCTCTTTAAAATTACAATATCTTATGTGACAAGCCCTGAAGAACACAGAGGATTTTTTTATCTTTACTTCAACAACTTGTATGTGTAATTTGGAAGTTTAGTAGTTCACATGCAAACTGAGCTAATATAATACATACAAGCAAAGTGCAGCCCAGTCACCTAGCCTTTAACGAGCTGACACTCAAAAGCTTGCCTGGTACTTCCACCTTTAAGTTAGAGTTTGCTCCATGTTTTTATTTATGCAGTCTACACTGCAGCGAGTTTTAGAATAAATTTCAACCAAACCTACTTCACGGATGTATCTGCTTTAGAAGTGTCTACAGAAGGAAGGCAGAACTGTTACTGAGGCAGGATGTGTCCCACTGCTGTCACTTTGTTCTTACCTCCTCTCCGTTCTTGTCAGTGTTTCGGCCAGACCAGAACAGATGGGCACAAGTGCTCACAGCTCGGCACTGGTCTGGCTTCTTCAGGAGTTTGGAGGCTGCCAGTGCACACTGAGTCCTCAAAGGCTCATGGTTCTCCTCACTGAAGCATTTCATCCTCTCAAATGTCCCAATTATCAAGGTGATTGCAGCCAGCTGTGCTTTTGAGTCACTGATTTCATCTTCATATAGAGAGAAGGCCTACAAAAGAAGGGAGAAAGCAAGACTCAACCAGAACACATCAGAAAAAAGAAGTCACACCTGCTACTGACACAGCAAAAAAACTGTCCAGTTTTGCATTTGTTAAAAGCTATAGGCAGGAAAAAAAATCTTTCATGTAGAGTGTAAAAATCACGTAAATCCACAGACCAGAAAAAAGTCTGACAAGAAATAGTATTCAAGTGGTCATAGCAAACAAGTGTGATCCCACATATAATCTCAAGATTGAGTTTTTCCTCATTTCAAGCACCTATTCAAACATAACTTCAGCAGCAGAAATAGTCATTGAAGAAGATTTGATTCTTTGAAACACAGAAAACAGCAGAGCAGAAGTTGCTGGCAGGTCAGTGATGACAAAGGAGGTAAGAAAAGCACTTGCACTGCTGCTACATGGATGAAGAATCTTCAGAGAACAGACAAATCTTGAACTGTATCTCTAATGGAAAGTACATTCGTGAGAACTGTGCTACAACAGCAACTGATACAACACAGTGAGCAAACCCAGCTTATCAGCAACTCTGTTTAAAAACATGCATTTAGTAGCAGTATTAGAGGAAAGATTAGGACAAAGCTACAACATGGATAACATGGAACACATTGGTTCTTTATGTGATGGGTAGGAGGGGAAGGTTTTTGCAACAAGTAAGGCTTAAGACCAAGTTACAAGTTCAAATAGATTTTCAGAGTAGTTTATAACAGGTTCCAGTACAAGGATTTTAATTGGCAAAGCCCAGCATAGCAGTTGTGAACACTGCAGATTTTAGAAAACTTCCAAAGAGTGCTTGTGGTCAGGGCAATACCAGCTGGATATCAGCAGCTGGAGACAGAAGCAGTGAAGGAGCATTTAATGCTGAGAAACTACACTCCTCCAGTGAGCCAACTACACGAGCAGGAGGCAGCATTGCAACGTACCCCTGTTGTCAGACTGAGTATTCAAATCAGTAGCAATGGAGCTTAATTCCACAGCAGCCTGGGAAGCAAGAATGAAATGAGGAGTTTCTACCTAGCAGCATTGGCTGTCCATCATTTCAGGTGTTTTAATCACACCGGATGGTTCAGTGTTCAGCAAACCTACCCAAATCAAGTCAAAGGCAGCACAGGACACCAGCTCTAGTAGCTGGACACTCACCTGGGACATGAACTCATAGGCCACAGTTTCATGATTCTCAAAGCCAATCTCTCCTGCAGCCAGTGCTCCCTGCAGGAAGAGTCGGAGAGGCAGCTCTGCCAGCTCTGCTTTGATCAGAGCACTGATGGTCTGATGAGCAAACGAGAAGATCTTCTGGCACTTCTTTTCCCATTTGTCATCCTAGACAAGAAGAGCAAGTAAAGGATTGAACAAGAGCATTGCTACAAGGAAAAGGGAATCTAAAGTGTACTAAGATCTGTTAAGTGCTCCAAGTCTGTTGCCCTCTGATGCCACTCCACTTACTCCAGTGCCCCAGCAGTACAGTGCTGGCTTCAGCGGGTCTGCACAAAGTATTTCTTTCATTTACAAAAATTTCACGCCCATTTTTCCTACCAGCTCATAGGAGCCTTCTTCAGAAGCCTACACTGAACTGCAGTTAGGACAGCTATGCTTAGCACATAACTGAGCAAAAGCCTAGTTAGACAAGGGGAGGAAAGTTCTGTTCAGTCCACAGCAATCAGAAGTGGAAAAGAATTTAAAACCTTCATTTTGAAGAGTATTTTAACAAACATTTAAGCTTATTTCCCCACAATATAACACCCACAAAAAAAAGTAAATAGATATTTAAGGTAACTATCTCAATCAGAAAGTATTTAAGAGCCAAAATGGATCAGTCATTATTTTAATGGACACTTTTACTACTACTGCGTAAGTTAAAGCAAGTGGGTCTTTTTAGGTTTAAAAACATTACAATAATGTAGCTACAATTTAGAAATTGATGAATTTCAATATCCAGATGTAAATCAGTTTCATGCCATCAGTTCTGGTCTCCAGTAAAGGCACATAATCAGTCACCTTAATGAATAAACAAAACTAGCCAATTTTTGCTTCTTCACTTCTCAAGTACTAAAGTACTTTACTATGACTTGATAAAAATCTTCATTAAATTAAAAAGCATTCAAACCTCAAGAAAAAACCTGCCTTGAGAAAAAACCCAAACAAAATTAGCCTTCTGTATCAAGTCTGAGCATACTTATGTAGCCAGACAAAATGCATTTTCAAGAAAATAAAGCCAAGCAAGCATACAAGAGCAAGGCAGCGGTGAACTTACCACTTTGGAGTTCTCTTTGTAGCGAAAAGCGAGCTGGTAGGCAGCAAAAACCAAGGGCGGCAGCGTGAAACGGATGCGCTGGTTCCCCCCTGCCCCAAAGTGCTTCCGGGCAGTGTTGAGGATCTGGAACAGAAGCACTGGGAGCTCAGAGAATCCTTCACAGAAACATGCACTCAAGGGAAGCTCAGTGCCCTACCCTTAATGAATTTTTAGATTAGATGTAGATTTCATGTAAATCACCTGAATATACAGAAATCTGTAATCATCCATTACACACTGGTTAGCCACTCTGGCTAATACACTTGTACTAGGCTGTTTGAATTTGCATTTCATACCTTTTCCATACAGAATGCATAATTTAAAGTGAGATGCTGTGAAAATCCTATAGCCTTGGATTTTTCCTGCTGCTGCTATATTGTAGAAAAAATTGATGCGAGCATTTGTGATGCTGAGGGAGCTATTAAGCATTGTAATTAAAAGGTGTTAAGTAGCTCATAGAATTGTAGCTAGAAGATAATGTGACAAGTCCTTTGATGGCATTTAAAGGTGGTCAATGTGGTTAAAGCAAAGCACTACTAGATGAGAAAGGACTGACACTCAGAATCTTTGCAGAAACAGCTTCAGCATCTCTAGCTATGTAAATTCTTTTGGGGTAGAAATATCAATTTCCTTGGTGCCAGGATTCCTTTGAGGGAAGCTTTGCTCTCTATAAGAAAAAAACAAAACAAAAAAACAAAACAAAAAAACCCAAACCTTTCTGCTTCACTCCAGCAATAAGGTCCTGAAACACAACTGTCTCCAATTCCTGTGAAGTTATGCTTCTCCCCATCACACAAGTTTCATTACACTTCAGACAAGAATTTTTTATACCAGACCATAAAGCCAAGCTAAGTCAATGCTAGTTGTGTTTTGCATAGCTTGCACTTTATTCTGTTGCTCTATTCTCACTGTTTATACAGTGTGACATTGCTGCAACTTCAGAACAGAGTCAGTCAATTTTATTTCAGGCACAAACTGTAACTTCACAGTAGTCCCTAAGCAGGCCTGACTCTGACATGAGCTAACTGTGCCATCTGCAGCAGCATCCAACTTCAGCACAGCTCCTGCCAGCTTCTCCAGTGGATCTGGCATAGACAGCATATCCCTGGCCCTCTACTCTAACACACACTTCTCAAGATTAATTGAATTGAATCTTCAATTAATCCTGAATTAAATCTTCAATTTCTTTGAAGTTTAAGTGACCTCCCTAAAGCCAGATATAGCAGATTAACAACAGAGAAATACATTAAGCTGCCATAGATCAACTCAAACCATTACAAGTACCATAATGCTCAAGTTCCAAGGACATGTCAAATCTACTATAACAGATGGACCAAGCAGAGAGGAAAAACATTTGGAACCAAGCAGCAGGACACTACATGCTGTATGAAGACTCCATCCTTACAGAAATTAAAATCCCTAGGGCCAAACATACTAAGCTGTATTTTCTGAAGTTTTTTTGCATTCCCTTGGTGTCAAAACACACAAATAGCACAGTCCAAATATCACTTGCTGTGTTTTCAATAAATGGTTATATGAAGTTGTCAGAACATTAAGAGTTCCACAGACTAATACAGATAGTTGCCACCTCATGGGATGAAAACTTTAAATCAACAAATGCTTAAGTCCTCATCTGCTTCTTCTGAATAAACAACGTATCATCCTACCACCACTGAAGGTGTCATGTATAATGTTCTCTACTGAGTTTGTAGTGCCAGAGCAGTAATGCCTCAGCTCCCAGCTTCACTCAAGTCTTGTACAGTCAATAATGCAAGAACTGTGACAGTTCAGAGAGCACAGACATTGAGAAGCACTAGTCACCAACCAGGTACTGTTGGTCAGGGTCATCAGAACGCAGCAGATGAATAAATCTTCCCACAAGACTTTGCTCATCAGCAAAGTCCTCAGGGTCAGGATCTTCAGCAGGCTGATCTGGTTGATCCTGGATCAGCGTGGATACCAAATTCATGATAGCATCAACCTGTTAAAGGCAATAGAAGCTCTGTTTAAACTACAGTAGTCCATAAGCATAAATTGCCAGCAACTGGGAACATCTTTACAGCCACTTATAGTGGTGATGCTTCAGACATATGTGCCTTTACACCCTGAAGAACGGTCCCTCTCAGCACAAGTGGGACAGGGCAGCACAGCAGTGCAGAGGAAATTCAGATTCCAAATGCTATGCAGCCTTCTTTAGATAGTAGACCTAGTTGTAAAGGGATTCAGGGTCTTTGTTCACACCTAACAGATTACTGTCTAGGCTGAGGTGTGGTAAATCAGAAGTAGCCTCTAGGATGAGGTTAGGTAAGATGTTCAAAGAACATCTAAGAACAGTTAAGAACACGGGAGGAAGAATTACCAAGTGGGATAAAGCCAGGAGCATGCAGGCTAGGAAAAAAAGCATGCCCTGCATGAAGACACTAAGTGTGTTTTCAGGTCTTTGAACAGTCATTTAAATACCTAGAATTTCGAGTTAACTTGTATCATACCTGTTCTTGGGACACAATTTCTGTGTTATAATCCAATACATTGCTAAGCACGTAACAACTCATGCTCTTCCTGGACTCGTAATCAAAGTATTCAAAGAGTGGGTGAAAATGTTTCAGTTTCAGAACTGTCAGGATATTGTTGTAAGTATCAACTGGGATTTTCAAAAGTCTAGTCAGCTCCTTTGAAACAGCACTGCTTGTTGCAATACTGAAAGAAAATACATGCAAAAAACCACAATTAATCAATGGTTCACACATGTAGACAGGCTTAAAAGTCTGCTTCAGAGTATCAATTCTGAGGTATTCAACAACCAAGCAACTTGGTGCTAGGGAGAAAGGAAACGAGTATCAAAGTAAGTCAGATCTTGATCTTTGGGACATACAATAACAAATGCATGTTTTGAGTTGCTGCCAGCAGAAGCAGAGAGAGTGGCTGCAAATGCAGCAACAGCAGAACTCACCTACAAAATGCACACACATTGTGTGGCTGTACAGCCCAACTTATGCACAGGGGAGCAAGTCCTGCTTAGTCAGGAGTTTATCAGGGCTGCTGCAGCTTGGTCCAAAAGCAGTGACCTTTACACACCCAGAGCATGGCTCTGCTATCTCACTGAACATGGTGAAATGCAGAAGGCCTGATTTTAGGGTATTAATTGCCACACCAAAGAAAATGCAAGAGACACTTACTGTTCCAGATTAAGTTTGTTGAATATTTCCACAGTAGTCTCCAACACCTTGTCAACATAGTCCACACGGTCTGGGTAGCATTTCATAGCCAGGTTAATGAGAGAAACTTGCAAAGACACCACATCCTCTGAGGGCATATCCTGCCGAGACTGAAATTTAAGATAGCCCAAAGTTGATACTAAAGCACAGAACTTTGCAAAAAACCATCCCCAAACCTGCATGCAGGGATACCCAACATACCTGTATAACAGTAGCAACCTGCTGTGAAAAGATATCAAACAGTTTGATATCTGCTGGGATACCAGGTCCATCTTCACGATGTGCAAATAAAGCTAACCTGGTGACAGAGCAAGGAAAGCAGCTTGGTCAGGACAGCTTTTCCACTCCTCAAATACAGAGCAGAAAGAAGAACTGACAAAAAAAGCAAGTCCTCTAGGTATATTTGGAAGCTCCATTACAAGTAAAGAGGCAATTAATGGAAGTCAGCAGCCTTATGAGCAACTGAGCCTGGTAACTATCAGTCCTGGAAAAGGCTGCTGACAGAAAAGGCAAGGTGAAGAAGGAACAGGAAGGACATTTCATAATTGCTGTTCTTCAGCTAGAAGCAAGTGGTCTGTTTTTTTCCAGCAGATAAAGAGGTATAGAGTAGGCTGATGGAAGAGCGAATATCCTACATTTATTCATTCAGTGATATTACTGAAATTAGACACCCAATAGCATCCTCCACAAAACAACCTCCAGAAAAAAAAAGCACACAGAAGGAATATGCTGACTTAACTATTCTTTGTCACTAAAGACCAACCAACATGTTTGGAACATACACTATTTGCAGAGAACAAAAAACAAAGGGAACTTGAGAAGAACGGAGAAGTGAAGAATTTTTTTTTTTGGGGCAGGGGGAGGTGGGAGCAAGAAATTGCCATCCAGCAAGCATTCAGGAGATGGTGGGAGTTCTTTTTATCTGTAAGAGGAGAAAGTCATGCCAACCACCATTTCTGCAAAAATGAGATACAGGACAGAAAGCACCACTATCAGAAGACTAACATATTACCAGAGTTGCAGCTTAAGAAGCTCAGCACTGCTATCTTGACTTTTTAATTATTGAGATTATTCTACTCTGAATTAGAAAAAGAACTACAAAAATATTTAGGAAAGGCACTGCATTAATTTTTTTTAAATTCTCTCTAAAGGGTCTCTCAATTTTGATTCTGAATTAACTCTGGATCTGAAATAAAGAGACACATCAAAAAAGCCCAGGAGGCCAAAGAACTTCACTGCCAGGAGAAATAAGACATTGAACTATTCTTATATTTTATTAGGGTGATAAGAAGCAAAATTTCTAAAGCCATGAACAATCTCTGCCTTTTTTTAGAGGCACAAGGCAGCTGTCTTTGGCAACAGCTCAGTGTAAAGCCAACAATCCTACAAGGTATGAACAAGCTGCAGGCAGATGGCACCATAATTAAAAGTTATGAATGGTTTAGCAAGGCAACAAAGATCCCAAAGCAGCAAGACTATTTGCAGAGATTTCTTCAGCAGGAAAGCCCCACAGGAATAAGGATAAAATTTTCACAAGCTTCTTCAGCAGTCACTGATGTTCAGATTCAATTACCCAATGCCAGCTGAAACAAAGATGAGAGATGCCAAGAGGCACAACCTATACAGGGCAGCGTCACACCTGAACTACACAATACTGAAGCTCCTGGCCATTGCTGCTACCAGCTCCAACACAAACATAAGAGCAACATCCTCCCTACATGCAAGGGTTCCAAGGACAGATCCACTCATATGCTCCAACACTGGCAGTAACATTACAGTCACAATCTCAAGCTGCCATACTACAAAGAAAACCATTATGCTGCCACCTTTCTGCCCTTGTCCTAAAGTCCAAAAAGAGAGCTCTGGAAGCCTTAAGTGGCCCAACAAATCCCAGCAGTGGTAAGGCTGGGAGGACAGAGGGTCACTGCTGGTCAGTCACTTAGTGGCGTTTGTAACAGTAAGAACACAAAAAATTTACTGTGGAGGTGGTATCAAAGTTTAACATGACAGCAAAAGCTAGACAAGGAAAGCCTTCTCACAAGAATGACACTGCCACACTCCAGTGCCAAGAGCCTAGCAGAATGTCCTGTGACCTCTTCTAAAAGTAATCAAGATAGTCTCAAAAATCAGTTACAGGCAATACTTCTTGGGACTTGGGGGTTTTGTGGTTTACAGTTTGGGTTGTTTTTTCTTAAGCTAACAAAATTATGAAAAATCTGAGCCACAGCATCTGAGTGTGGGAAACCAATGAATCCCTGTGAATATCTCTGTATGAAGGTAGCAAAGGTAGCACAGCGTGTCTGATAAATGCACAAACACTGAAAGATATTCCAATAAAACCAAGGTGGTGAACATATCAATCTGACATAACCTGGAGAAAACAAACTACAGACTTGTTAAGTAAAAAATTCAAGATCCTAGGTTATACCAGTCATGCCCAATACACACAAGTCCTCTCCAGGCATTAGAGAGGATACAGTAATCCTACCCAATGCTGCATGCCAGGGGGACCTAAGATCCCTGTGGTAACTGAAGTCCACACATTGGTACATGGACCAGATGTATGAAGGTACATGTTTGGACACAAATGCAAAGGACAAGGCTTTTCTAGGGCCTGAGACAAGCCATGCAAGTGCACTTCTTTTCTGCAGTGTACTCATGCAGGTACTCACTGAAAATCTGTGTTTCCTTTCTACAAATTAAACCTTCAGCTTGACCTTAAAGGTTTTTCCCAACCGAAAGGATTCTATGATTTCTCCCCCAAAACTGAACTCAGTGCAAGCAGTTTTAAGCAGTACCTCCACAGGAAAAACATGCTTTTGGGAGAACAGTCAAGATGCTAGTGGCAAGCTAAGAATTAAGAAGGTAGTTCCATTTCCTACTAGCTCTGTTCTGAAGAAGCATTGTTATGTTCTCTGATCTCTGACCCTGCAAGGTGAAGTATTCCTGACAGATGATTTAGCCATTAGGATCTTCAAGTTTTCAAGAGGTACCTATGAGTGATATGGCTGTCAAAGCAGGGCACTGCTTCAGTTTCGAAGCATGAAACTACTCAATACTAAATGGGCTGTTTCCTGGCTTAATCTGTTTACAAGTTTTAATCAGTCCATAAAGCAGGTTTCATTGGAAGCTGTAAAAGCAGAGTCCAGAGAGTAGAAGCTACAGAAATAATATTCTTCACAGCTTTAATTACAGCTGATAGAAAGACATAGAAACAGTGAAGTGGTATCAGAAATCAAACATACTCAAATGATAGAAGAATTATCATCTGCTTGTGAACAACATAAACTTAATTTTGAGTCAAGTTCCACCCCCTTGGTCACTCACCTGTCAATTAAAGCAATAATTATATTTTTCACATTCACATTTTGGTGCAGCTCAGCACAGGCTCTGAGAAATGGGTTCAGGGTTTGGAGGTGAAACTCATCTGGGAAAACCTGAAGTTTTAGATCAATAGTCATCAAGTTATAAACTGAATTTGCCCATTGTTACACAGAAGTAAAATGCAACAGAATAGTTCTAAAGCAGATAGCTACACAGTAAATACACTCTGGCCTACGAAGCTGACCTTGATTGGGTAAATGCATGAAGCAAGAGATATAAGACAAATGGGTAACTAGAAGGCCCACCTCTCTATTACAACTCATAACACAGGCACTGCTGCTCAGATGCTTACAAGCTACTGCAACAAGAGCACAAAATGGATCCATCTCCACTCTGCCCATCCAGTAAAAAATATAGGACAAGCCACTGTGTACAAGTCCCAGTGACAAAGTTTTCCAGTCCATGAGGAAGATGTGAAAGCTGCCTGAATCTGACTAAGTGTATAGAAGTGTCCCTGTGTCCCATCACTGCAATTGAACTTAAGTAGCTCACCTGTATGATGCACTCCATGAGGTACTCCTGAGCTAAAGCATCTCTGCAGTTCACAACTTGCTCCAGTATTCCAGGCAGAACAATCTGGAATAGGGGGGGAAAGGTCTTGCAGTGATTTTACAATTACCTTCCAAGTTTATATTCACACATGCATTTAATCCAAGCAGAGCAGAATTTCTAACAGTTCTCAGCTGATTCTCTGCATAAAGACTTTCTGACAAAAAGTCCCATTTTTCTGCAGTTCCATCCTTCAGAGAAAAAAAATCTACTGATCTCAGAAATCTGTCCCTTTCATACATTATACAAGCTTTGATTTTGTAAGTCCGTGCTCCTGACTTTGCTGGCACATACCCAGAGTCTCAGCAGAACCACTCAAAGCTCTTTTCAGCAGCTGTATGGTAGAATTTAGAAGGGACAGACTTTTAAATAACACATTTCCTTCACTGTCATTTCACACAGGAACAGTTTTCTTGAAAGCTTTAGGAAGCACACCCTCACAACTTGTTAAGTCTATCCCAGAACACTGGATGTGTACACATCCCTTACACCAACCCATTATTCTGCAAGGAAAATGGGAATCAGAAGGAAAGGTTTAGAATTTCCTGTCACTGTTACAGACAGACTTATAGGAGAATGTGTGAATCATGTCTTTGGCCTGAGAACACACTGTGTACCAGTACTCACAACTTTTCCTCAGGTGAAGAGTTTGAGAAGCACTGGGATTACTGAACTTTTAGCAAAGCTATAACACTTCCAGCTGCTCATCTGGAAGTCCAAACTAGTTTAGTTTGGAAAATGCTGGCAAAAGTCAGAAAGGATGGACAGCCATCCCACCTGCTTGTATCGCTCCACATTAACCCCTTCCAGCTGGCTGAGGCGAACCAGGTTTGTTCCCACGAGGATCCTCAGCTCCTGCCTCTCGCGCTCCCGTTTCTCCCTGTCCCGGCTGTGGCCCTGGTGCTGCATTCGCACCCAGAGCTTGTTCATCTCAGCAAAGTTCAGCAGCACAAAATCCATTGAGTCACTGATGTCTCCAGTGGTTTCTTCGCTGCAATTGATAAGAGGTTAAGAACAGAAAAGCTTGTCAGAGCTATTCATCCTTCTGCCACTGGTGAACATACAAGTTTTAAGAAGGTCAGAGGGTGGGGAAGTGTGGGGTGGGATTTCTGGGTTCATAAGAAAGGTTCATATTCTCACTTGTGAGGAACTTTAATGCTAGAAGGGAATTCCTAATGGATAAAACACCTGCCAAGTCTATGAAATTCTAGCACATCTACTTCTCTCAAATCTGAAGTAAGTCACACAGAAAATTTCAATAAACTCTATTAACAGTAATTTTATCAAGTTATAGCCCATCCTTCTTACTCTGCTTGCTCGCCTTCATCTGGTAAGATATTCCTGGTACACTGCAGGAGATAGTTCCTAAGAAAGAGGCCTCTAAGAGGATGCTGCACTCCACGGCACATCTCCACCAGGTCTTTCAAAATATCTTTCCTGGACTGTGGAAATGACTTGACATAGACAACACCTACTGTTATCAGCAGATACCTGCAAAAGGCACAGAGTCAAACAATAAATCATGAAGTAACAACATCACACTTGAAGGCGACAGTTCCTTTTGTCTATTATGGCAGGATTATCAAAGCACAAAAAAAAGCAACAAAATTATCACCCAGGTCCCAAAATTTTGGGTATTTAGTCACCTTTCAACTCCTATTCTGTTCTGCTACAGAGCACAGCAAGTCTGAACAGCCACTAGATCTCATTACAATGTTTGATACACTGCATGTGCAAATGCTCACAAAGTTCTGAACGCTCTCAGACCAGCTGATTTATACTTCCAGCATCCCACTAAGCTGGAAAACAGCTCTGACACATATAGATAAGTAACCCATGACGGGGAAGTAGTTAAGCCTCTCACACTGTAGTCTAGCAGGACAGGAACTATTGGCTTTGTACTCATTCCCTCAGCACCTCTGCATCAGGTAACAGGCAGCAGAAATATGTGAGATGCAGAAGACTGCTGCTCCAGTATATCTGGACTCGCCTTCAGCTCAGAAGAAAAAAACTACAACTCTCAGAACCTACAGGTATTCAGTTTAGAGGCCTCACCCCTTCCTGCCTGCTCCTCTGCCCCATGCACAGGACCTCCATGAAAGCACCACAAGTTTCATCAGGGAGAACCAGAGTCTACAAGCAGGCAGGAAGACAACTCTGATGGTTACACAAAGGTGAAGACACTGTGGTAGCCATCAGCCAAACTCCAGAAATTGCATGAAGATGCAAGTCTGGTGTGTCCAGAGCCTCTTCCTGGTATGAACATAAAGTCAGGAATGAAAAACTTGAGTACCAAGCAAAACCTAAATCCCCAAACTGACTATGTCAAAGATGTACTGCAGCCCAACAGTCAAATATTTAAATATAAGCCTCACAGGTCTTCAAGTATCATTTCTGGCAAGCTATCACTTTGCAAAAACAAATATTCAGAAACACAAAGACTCTAAGAGTGAAGTCACAAACTTTCAGCTTCCTTCTCACACTTCTTATTCTCTACAAAGGCAGAAGGTTATGAAGCAACTACTGTGTGGGAGAAAGTAAGATCTAGACCCTCAGGTAACAGAAACAGTTAATAAATGCACAATCTCCCTGATCAGAGTGTGGTACTTGGTTATCTTCCACTGACCAGCTCTTTACCCAAAAGCCAACTTCATTCCAAGATTGCACTGCTTTCATCTTGGTCATGTGCAAAATTAACACACTGACAGGAAGAACTGACCTTCTGCACCTGCACTCTTGGCCTAATCTCAGAAGTTTCACAGTAATACACTCCAGATAGGCAGAAATACTATTGACCATTGTAAACTGACTGAGAAGCCAATCACTGTCTGAACCCAGAGCTGGACAACTAATCACCAGTTTAAAAAAGAGAAAGCAAACAAAGCCCCACACCAACATACACACACTTACAGTCTTGGAATGATATTTCCAGCATACTGTACTAGCTCATAAAGGTCTGCCACTTTCCTGCCTTTGGCAAATTCATCTGTCAGGTAGACTTCCAAGTAGTGTAGCTCATCAGAAATTGCCATGTCTTTTCCCCATAGTTAAGGATTTTAAATTAGAATGTCTACAACATATTTTCATAGTAATTCACACCTAGGAAGAAAGATTCTGTACCAAACACAAATATGCCCAAGCAGGCAGTATTTCTCAACAGTCAATCAATCATGATTCGGATAAATGTGCAAAATTAACCTCAAACCTTTAATCAATTTTTAGCATATGAGAAAAAGGAATAAAACTGGGAATAAAAGAATTGTTTTACCGAGCTGATATTGTTTTTAGAACTAGACTCCTGAAACTTCCCAGAGGAAGATATGAAAGACAATAAAGACCTGTTTTATACCAGAGAGAAAAACTGAATTTACACAGTAAGCAAAGTGTATATTCTCCTACAATACCTACACATAATTGAATACTGAGGAGAAAAGTGCTAAGAAGTATGTGACACAAGATACCATTGTACCAAAAAAAGCAGATGACTATCCCATTCCAAATACATTTCACTATTAGTTTCCTCTTGAAAGGATACAGAGCTCATAATAGCTCTTTGGAGATAACATAGAAGTCCGCAGCTCCCCAAGCATGTTGGAAGCATGTTTGAGAGCATCCATGAGCTTGTTCTTGTCCTTCACAGGAAGAAAGGGAAAAGTCTGTTAGAAATGACACTAGGAAACTGCAGGATTTTTTATCTATTAAAAAAAAATTTTAAGTGGTTTAGTATCTAGCTTATACTACACTGCCCATGCTAACTAAGTGAACATTTTACCTGAGGTGATAAGAAGATGCATCTGAAGACAGAGCTACAGTAATAAATTGCAGTGCTAATGGTAGGAAAATCTAAAATCATTCTGCTTATACAGCAATCTCCACCCAACACTCAGATTCTATCCAGGAAGCAAAATAGAATGGGTTCCCCTCCTCCAAATCTGTTGTTTTGCTCAGATCTCACAGATCTCCTAGAAACCTCTAGGAGACAGACAATACACACTGCCATCATCACCTTCCCCTCCTTCTCACCCACAAAAAACACCTCACTGAAAGCCACCCCCTACGAGTCTGCATTTAACTTACACTTCTGGTGCATTTAATCACCTGGCATCACAGGATACAACCACAAACCTCTAATCTACCACTTATACAGACTTGAGCAACCCATCATAAGCAGTAGCAGTAAGTTTTGAGGGAGAACAAAAAGAATTGCTAGTGTGATCCACTTAGTGTATTTATACTGGCACTTAATCACAGATAGCAGTGAAAAGCGCAGCTGCAGCTACTTAAAGATTTCCAAAGCATTCCACTAAGCACAAAACTGAAAGAGGTGTTACACTTCTTGCTACTGTCACTTGGCTGCAAACAAAGTAAGCTTGGCTAACCCATGAAAACATATGGGAATATTTAAGTTTTCATTGCAACTTCAAGCAGTTTCTCCAAATAAAAGCTGAGGCTTCTTAAACCCAAGAAAGCTATGTGTGATTATATAATGTGCCTGAATTGGCTAAAATTCCCAGATAAAAATCTCAGCACAACACTAGCCCATGGTGTTTTCCAGTCACAGAAGAATTCACACATCCGTCTACAGTTAGTCACTACAGAATTGATCCTATGCAGCAGGTAATTCATCAGCAGCCTCTCAGTCTGACAGTCACACCAAGAAAAGACTACGTGAAAAAAACCAACAGAATGGTGGACATGAACAATAACCTCATAATGAAGTTCATCTTAGGTTTATTTAAATGCAAGCATGTAAATTATAACAGTACATCTTTAACTTATCTTGTCAAATACTAGAGCAAAATCAGGAAGACACATTCAAAGAATACCCAAGGCTCACTCTCAATGAGCAGTTGCCTCATTTATTGTCAAAGCCTCTGGCACAAAGATACATAAAGGGTTAATTTTTCTCACAGCACTAGAGATTGGTATTGATTTACTGTTTTATTCCTAGCAGACAAGAAGCTTCATTGCATTTTAAAGTCCCATTCTTACCAAGCATCTCTTCATCTGGAACGACTGCACCTTCACAGCCTGAATGGCTTCATCCAGGAGTTTTTCCTGTTCATCCTGAGGAGATTGCTGTGTTGTTGGCTGGAGGAAAAAAAGAACAAAAAAAACCAGAATTCGATTACTTTTATGAAGCTGTTTGACTTGACTAAGACTGGATTCCCACATTTTAGAATGCACTGCAAGTGACATTGCAGTGTGACCACTCAAGGGCTGTCAGAAATAGTTGTGTGACATGTAATGGAGAAAGTTCAAGTGCCCTGCAAAAACCTGAGAGGAGGTTACAGGTAGCCTGGGAGCACCACTGCTCCTTGGATGGCAAAGCCATGGGGGCAGAGCAGGGCCAGCTTTTCCTTTCCAACATTTAGAGGTCAAGAATCCAGTACAAGTATCTGGGAAGAAAAGCTCCAAGAGAATGCAGAGACAACTGTGCTGAGAGGAAGCACTGTTGTTACTTCTGTCCACACAGCTTCAAAGCAGTGCCCAGACCACACACTGCAACTGCACAGATGCTTTCTGTGCTCACAAGTCACAAGTTCTCAACTGCTATCTGAGCCACGCCATTCCATTCAGGACAAGTTTCAGATAAGCAAAGGATAAAGTACAGTTAGTGCATTCCAGAAGGTAGAAGCTACGTGCAGATTGGATCAGAAAGCTGAAGAGAAACAACAACTCTTCATGTGTCCTTGTCCCAGTCACATTGTCAGTGACTCTCTTGCTTCTCCTCAGAGAGGCACATTCTAGGCCTTCAACTGAAACTTTATCTTTTGACTTTCCAAGGTTCATACCGCATCATCTTAAAATATTAAATAAAAACATTGCTTACATCCTTATATTTCCCCTCAATCCAGCTATAACAGGCCTTCAACTGCAGCTGCTACCCTCCCTCCACCAGAATGAGATCAGTTTCTACAAGCATCTTTAGGTTATTTGCTAAGATGTCCAAACTTAGACAGATCAGAACCCCTACTGCTGTCCCCACCTTGCACCCAGCCTTCCTCCTAAGGCTTTAAAAGGAAACACTGCCATCCACTTCTTGCTCAGGATCAGCCTTCAACACCTCATTCTCTCAATCTTGCAGTTTGTTTTCAGATGGCCTCTCTGAAACACTGCTGGAGACAAAAGCACTGATCTCAGATACATCTTCTCTAGTCTTGACAAACACCAAGCACATAGTCATTTGCACAGCAGGTTCTCTAAGCCTTCACCTTCAGTAAATTCTCAGCTATTTGTACTTGTTCCCTTCACCCACTGTGCTCAGAGGGTCCCTGGTCTCCTTCAACTGCATTTCAGAAACAAGCTGGAGGGCCATGAATTACAGCACCCTTAGAGTTTTTAAAAACTCTATCTTCAGTACCAACTCCCACATGCCCCATGCGTGGAGCCCCCAGAAGTATCTGCTGAGGACTGACATTAAAATTGAGGCCTTCATTAAAGCAGGGAAGTTTTAGTTTAACAGCAATTTAAAGGTGCATTTCACACCCCTGTTATTTCCCATATTTAATTGGGTTCTTGTCCTGCAGCTGAAATCTCCCCACTATCCTTTTCCAGGTACAGAAAACAGAGAGTGCTCTGCAATACTGTTCCTGCCTTGATCATGCCCTAATGAAACTCTGCTCTTGAAGCTCCTCAATCACCCAACTGGACAAAACCAAGGCTGATCTGATCCAACACTTGTGACACACCTGCTTCAATGAGGTTGTATGAGAAAAAGGTTCCTTCCAACCAACACTTCTGTGACTCTATGTGCCTCAGTAATATTCCAACTATGCACAATAACCAATTAAGAAGTGTATTTAGTCAACAGAAAAAGCCATCTCTGCTAATTAGAGTGACTCCTCCTCTTACAAAGCTCTCTCTATATATAATTAATCAATGCACAGGTCTTCCAAAAATGATTTAAGCATAAGGAAAAAGCAACAACTGTGGTTAGATGATCCTATTTCCCAGGCAATTCAATAGCTACAAACCCTTGAACAACCTCAAACTGTGAAACAAATATGTTCTGCCCACAGAAGTTTGCTGTAATTGCTAAGCTTTAATTATTCAATGGCAGATCAGACTTTTAAGGAACATAAAATGACAGTGCAGGGACTAGTGTGCAGTAATCAATATCAGACCATCACATAACAGACTTGCTGAAATATGTCTATGCCAGAACATTGGTTACACTCTATGGTCCCCTGAATCCATATCAGTGCTTTAGAGAAAATAAATCACTACCGAGCTGAATGCCATATGCTCTGAGTACATCAAATCTCTATTAAAGCACAGCTAGGAACAACACAGCAATGCTAACACTGACCACAACTTCCTAAGCCCCCTTGTCCTGATGGGCAATAAGTTTACACAGTCACCAGCCCTGCTCTTCCATCCCCAGCTGTTCACAGGGCCAGACAGTGCTGGGAGAGCCGTTTAGGCTGTAAACCATCAAAAAAGCTGTAAGACAAGCCCAGCTGATTAATAGATTACCATTCACCTGGTTCAGTCTAAAGCCACATAAAACACTGCAAGCAGGGCTGTGAAAAGAAGGCTTTTTAACTGCAACACCAAGCCAAAGCATTACTGAAACATACACGTATTTGCTACAATCCCCAGAAGCATTTGGCTGAGTCCATGTGCATTGGTTTCCTTACTTTAGGTGTGCAAACATGTTGGTTATAGAATCATGGCCACAAGTTTGGGACTACACTTTTCATGATACCAGCTATGAGCTCAGCAGACATATTTGTATCTTCTTACAGAACTTTAACCACTGTAGTTTAGCAGCAGTTGGAGAAAAAATTGGAGTTTCATTCATTTATAGTGTCAGCTTTATATCAAACTCTGTCTGCATTAACAGAAGACAGAATACTTCCATTTCTGCTCTAAATTTAAACAGCCAGGTCCCACACTGTATTCAACACTGGGACTAAGTACTGAATTCATGAAGAGAAGCATTTTCATATTAACACAAGATATTAATTTATTTCTTCAGTATCTCTCCAAGATACGGAGAATTAAGAAAGAGGAAAATTCAATTTACATGTGTACTGATTTGAAGACTGAGAAGGTGATCAGCCTAAACAAGATGTCTTTTCTGCAAGGGCACTATACCTCATGTCTGAAGTAAGGACAACTGTAGCATTTTCCAGTGGCACAGGCAGCAAAATAACCTACACTGCTGTCAAAAGCATACAAGAGGAGCAGTTGTGTCACTTGAGGGGTTGTTTTTAGCAGCTTTACTTCTGCAGGAATAGAAGGCATCTTAACAGCAGCACTAGTGAACAAGTTCCAACTCTTACTTTTCAAAGTCTATGTATCAGCTTACCCTTTTCTTCCAACTTCAGAAGGCAAGCTACTTTCAGCTTTAGAACTGCAGGAGTTCCCAAACATAACCTGTTTATTACCAAGTGATACACAAGATCACATCAAGACATACATATCCTGCTAACACATACCTGAAGTTTGAGGATGTGGTGACAAAAGGCAAATGAAGGAAAGAGAACATATAGCAAAAGCCTACCAGTGACATCCAGCAGGGCACACACTGAATCAGAACACAGTTCTGTCAGATTCCATGTTGAATAAAGCTGTTTACATTCTGTATCTTACACTTAAATTACCAACCTAGTATCCTAAGATGGTATTTTCAAGTGTCATTTTATCAAAAAAGCAACTGTGGAGTCCCAGGCCCATCTACAAAAACAATCTTGAACATCAGCTTTTGAAGTGGAAGATACTTTGACCCTGGATAAAAGCAGCAGTACAGAATTGTCAGCTACATGCACAATAAGATACAAACCCCTGCCTGAGCACAAGAGAAGCAATTTACAGCAATTATGCAGCTATTTAGACTTTAGAAATGTCTGAGCTATACCTACGCTACATACACTGCAAATGTTGTAAAAAAAAAAGGGCAGTTGATGTGAAGAGCTTTGCTTTACTCATTTTTCACTCTGAAGCAACGAGGAAGCAAGTGAGCAGTGGAGAAGGGACCAAGAACTGCCTCCCCAGGTGCACCAGCAGCTTCTGCACAATCGACAAAAGCCTTCTGCTAGCTTTGAACACAGGGCTAGCATAGGTTACCACATGCAAGTTATGGAAGCCAAAACTCACAGCAGATGAATTTGGGGGGGGGGGGGGGGTAAGGAAAGCTAGCTTTTGGTGTGGGATTTTTTGGTGTACTTTTTTCTTTCCTTTCAGGTTTTGTTTCTTTGGCTTTTTTTTAATAAAGGCTAGTAAACTTGCTGCCTTGGAAAACAACTTTTTTGAACCCCAAACAGCTTGAAAACAGCTGACCAGAGTAGTTAATACAAGTTATCCTGCAGATAACTATTAGGGAAGTGTATTACTGCAGCTGCAAACATTATTCTGGATCACAACTATCCTCACAACAGCAATTACTCCTGAACATACAAACCAAACATTGCACCTATTGTGTAAGATTTACTCATTTTCTAACTCTCAGTTCCATGAGATTCATTTTTTGTTCCGTATTTGACACTGAGCTGCACTCTAGAGAGGGCCCAAAATAATAACCAATGTGCTGGCTTACTTCACTTAAAAATCTGGTACCTTGGAGTACTCAAGAATGACACAGTACTGAAAGAGAGCAGAGCTCCAGGGAGCTTGTCAAGCCTAAAAGCTCATGTTCTGACACACAGGTGCCTTAAGCTGCATGCAGAGTATAAATAACAATGAGTAAAAGGTTGTGCTTCCATTCCATTCTAAAGTGCATTTTCATCTAATCTCCAGAAGTCCTTTTCTTTAGTTAACTGATGTGCTTACAGCCTGTTCCACATGGCACTTCCTTCTGTTTGCTCACACGCCTCTACTGACTACCACAACAAATGACATTTACCCAAGGAGCTTTTCCTGCCTCCTCCCAGCTGGATGTTATTAAGACTACCTGCCAACCCATCTCTGCTGAGACATTTCAAATGAGGCTGCCCACGAGAGAGGATGGGTGAGCCACAGCAGCAGATCAGGACACTGCCAGCCTACAGCTGAAGCCTGGGTGCACACAGTGCACTTCTGGGTGAAATATTGAGGGAATTACCCCCCCCCCCCCCCAAAAAAAAAAAAAAAGCAAAAAACGGGAAGCATTTGACACTATACTGGAAGCATTTCTCTGCAACACTGTAGGCTCCAGAACTTCTATTACATTGCACAGTATAGGATCTCAGATAAATCAGAGAGATGAAAGCATTTTTCACGTGTTGAAACTGGTCCTTACTGCTACAGGAAGCCACAAGACACTATTAAGTATTAAAGAGATGGACTTTTTATTCAGGGTATGATCAAAAGCAGCCAGAGCCCTCTTAAAACAAGTCAAGTTAAAGATACTTAAGCATTCAGCTTCAAGGTTTAAACCAAGCCCAGCCACAGGAAATCACAGGGGAGCTCAATTTGGTAGAGGGAATTATCCCATGTTTAACACCTGTGATTATCCCATGTTCAACATCTGTAACTTTCTTTTCTCTGAACCACCTGACAACAGCTATTCTTAGAAAGAAGCCATGAGACCAGACAAGTGTCTGGCCAGTTCCCATGGAAATGACAGCCAAAGAAAAGTAGTTTCATTGCTGAATAATAGACTACCACAAAATATTTGTGTGGGGGACAGAAACTGGTGGCTAGATAGATTTAGCATTTCTCATCACCCAATTCAGTATTTAACATTCCTCTTTCAAGTAACAGTACAGGTTTTGCTCAGCCCCAAAGATACAGAGATCAACATACAAATAACTTAAAAAGTTTGTTCCAAAAGCCTAAGAACTGAGCAATCCCCTGTTTATAAAGCATTCAGTTATTTTCTGCCTCACTATCTATATACTGGTAGTACTGTTTACATACCACACTTAGGCTAATTAAACATTGTGCTGGTTACAGTAAGTGCTGCTTAAAATTTTATTGAATATTACATACCACTGAAGGCACACTAAAGATATTTGTGTTTCACTAGGAAACTTGACTGTCCCTTTATTTTCATTGAAGACTGAAAAGTATTTCTCAGTATGCATTATTTCCATGTGGAAATTTCAGGTTTCACTGAATGAATGAGGTTGGAAAGCGAGTCAAACCTGTGGCCGAACATCACCATGTCACCCAGACCACGGCCCTCAGTGCCATGTCCAGTGTCCAGTCTTTCCTTAAACACTTGCCAAGGACCGCGACTCCACTACCGCCGTGGGCAGTCCGTTCCAATGGCTAATCATCCGTTTTGTGAATAAATTCCTCCAAATGTCCAACCTGAACCTCCCCCGGTACATCTTAAGACTATGCCCTCCTGTCCTATTGCTAACTGCCTGGGAGAAGAGGCTGACCCTCATCTCGCTGCATCCCTGCCTAACAAACACCAACATTTGCGGCAAAGAGCGCTAATGAGCTGCGCCAGCCAATGCACAACCACCTCTTCTGCCGGAAAAGAAAGGAAGTTTACTCGGGAAGCCTACGACAGCAGTCTTGGAGGGTCAGGAGGGACTGGAGCGCAGACTGCAAGGCGGACAAGCACGGCACACGTGCACAGAACCGGCAATGACACAAGCTCGGGTTTAACACGGGCAGCACGGCAAAAGAGAGCGAAACTGACCGCTGGTACGGCCGCGATTCCCCAGTAAAAACACCACCTTCCCCTGCGCCCCTACAAGCAAAAGGGCAGAACCCAGCGAGGCGGTGACCCGGCCCAGGCCGCGGGCAGCGTTACCGCCGACACAACGGGCCCAGCCCGCACCTCAGCCCCGCCCGGGCCGGACCGTGCGGCCTCCGCGCCCGCTG
>VZSE01007343.1:50223-148724 GCA_013398275.1 Promerops cafer
CTGCTCAGGTACCGCCGGCCCCGCCGCGGGAAGCTCCGCGCTCCCGTGCCCGCAGCCGGCTCGGTGCTATTCCCGCCCGGGTCAGCGGGTCCGGCCGGGCGGGCTCGCCTGCGCCGTGCCCGGCACCGCAGCCGTGCCCGCCCTGGGTCTGGTGGATGTGCTGGGAGTCCCAGAGCCGCCGCTCACGAAACAGGCATCGCCTGCCCTGCAGTGCAACGCTGCTGCTGCTGCTGCACTTCAGTGAAAGGGCGGCGTTGCCCCCTCAGCTCCCCGGGCCCTAAGGCCGTGCTGCAGCCGGAACCTTGGATCGAGTCCTGTCGGACGTTCTGTGTTGTAGCTGTGGTTTTGACGAGGCCTTTGTGTTCTGGGTGTTTTGCAGAAAAGCTGAGGAGTATCTGCGGCTGTCCCAGGTGAAGTGCACGGGGTTAATGGCGCAAATGACGGCGACAAGCAGTGCTGTGATGTGCCTGGACCTGGCGGCGAGTTTCATGAAACAACCAGTTGACAAAGTAAGATAGTGTGTGACTTGGCTGGATGGTGCATTCTGCCTGACTCCACAAAACCACTGTTCTGTAGTGTGTGTTGGGAGCAGGAATGGGAAATAAGAACTAACTTTCCCCTAAATCCCGCAGTTTGCTGTGTTAGACCTTTCACTGTTCAGTTTGAAACAGTGAAAATTGAGATCACTGTCATAGTCCCTTCACAAATTGAGCTTGCTATGGTATAATTTCAACTTAATTTCAACTCTTGCAGTAACAAATAGATTACCAACAAGGATGTTAAATTTAAGATCTGTCCCTTTTACTGTGGGAAGGAAGCAGTTGCTCCAAGAAATCTCTCACTGTAGGGTTACCTGTAAACCTCCATCTGTAAATCTGCCAGGTGAATAGCACCGAGCTGTCAAAATAATGCCTGGTATGACCTATTCATGATCATCCATTTACAGCAGAGGAGAATTTAATTGGACCTGACTCCATGAAGGTGTTGCTCATGTCTTCAACCCAGGCTTTGGTAATTTTGTCACTAATTACCTTGTGATAAAGGGGCCATGTCATATAGGGAAATGTCAAACCTCACTTCCAGTGAAATGGTCTAAAAAAAGACTGTAAAAGATGTGCCTTTCCTAGGTGTTTAATCTTTCTGTGTGCAGCCAAAACATACATTATTCATTGCACATATTTGTTTAATGTAGCAACTGAACAGTTGTGTTGGTTGCCTGATTAAGATGTCAGGAAGGAATCTTGTTAATTCTTGGGGTTTGTCTTTGTCTTCTTGACAGAGCTATTGTGTTAAACTCTCTGGTTTGAACAAGACCACCTACCAGAGCTCCATGAAGTCTTTGGAGTGTTTGCTAGAGGTGAACCAAAGGCTGGGGATGCGAGACTTGGCCGTGCAGTTTTGCTGCTCAGAGGCAGTGAACATGGCTTCAGAAATCCTGCAGAGGTGAGGAAGCTCTTGTGGGCACTCTGGGAACCACAAGTAAGGTTCTTTGTTCTTTAGGTGTGTAAAGAGCTTGATGTTTGGAAGGGCCAGATATCTCCTACTGATTGGAGCACTGAGGTGAGTTCTTAGCACTGAAAATCCAGCCATGAGCTGAGCCACTTTCTAGAACACAAATCTTTAGAAAGATTTAGTCTGTGAATCTCAGCAAGTCATTGTCCAAGTCAGATTTTTTCAGCTGGAAATAGTGTAAAAAATATAGGACTCTCAATCCCTGTATTTGCCCATAGCATCACACTGTCATTCATTTAACTGCTGATCATGGCACAGTTCAGAAGTAATGCTCAGTAGAAATAAATCCTCCCTTTTGGGGATACAGATCTGTTAAAATGCACATCACCCTACCTGTAAAACTATTAAGTAGAACACTTCAGTGGAGATTCAACAGAGCTAACTAAAACTTTCCATTCTGTATCATGGGCTTTAAGCAGAGCAGTCCCTGAAGAGCTCTGTTCTGCTGTCACCCTGATAGCAGACGTTTAAATGCTGTTAGGTCAGTGCACAAAGGCTGTGCTTACTTGATGGCACTTAATACAAACTGGAAAAAAATAGCCTGGGGCAGGTGGACAATAAAAAAATGGCATTCTTCAGTGCTGCATGTCCACTTTGTCATTTTCCATTTATGAGCCTTCCTCTTTGTAACATACATATTCCAGGAATCAAAGAAACTGTAATGCTGCCTTCTGTTGTAGGATGGATTTATGGAAAGCATCTCACTGTAAATTTTAAGATGTTAGGGAGAGCTAAAAGTGCTGTGTGGATCAGGAGCAGAAGAAGTAGATTTTACTGACATGCCTTGATCCAGATCCCCAGTTTAAAATACCTCTAATTCCAGAAGAGGAGGTCATTGCAACCCCCTTCTTTCCCTCATCTGTTTTGCTCCTCTCAGCCAGTAGCAGCTGTTTCTGCCTGACTGGGTTGCAGAGGCCCAGGTGTCCATCAAACCTGTTCAAGGTCCCAGTGCCACGTGACAGATGGATTTGAGAGCTTCTTGAGGCAAATGCACTGTGCAATTACCACTTGCTGTTCCCAGGTACGAGTGCAGCCTCCCCGAAGCACAGCGAGTGGACCTGGATTTCTCCAAGCCCCTGTTTCTGACAGCTGCACTGTGCACTGCCTGCAGGTGAGTGTAGCCTGGGAGACCTTCTGCAGGCTGAAATGCCTGCTGAGACACCAGCAGCTCATTCACTCAGGGTCTTGCTTAGCACACCCTGCTGCCCTGCTCCTGCAGAGGGAGACAGCTGGAGCAAACCAGGCCTTTCCTCATAGTGAAGTCTTCAACGTGCACTGCACAAAGCAAAAGCTTACATGGCTTTTGGTGAAATACTGCTCAAGGTGCAAGGGCTTCTGAGCACCAAAAAGCAGCCATTCTAAAGAAGGAAAAACCCCAAGAGCTACACCATCACATCCTGAGGGTGCTGTAGCATTTGGGAGATGGCTCAGATAGCTGGAGGCCTATGTCAGCTAAGAGAGGTGTGTGACTCAGCCAGCACTTGGGAAGAACTTGCTTGTATGCAAAGATTTTCCTCCCTCAGCATTACACCTTGTGACAGTCTTATTCAGCAGTACAGCTGCTGTGTAGTTGCACAGCTCCTGACAAGGGCTCTCTTGACACATTCAGTCACATTCAGCTTTTTGTTTTAGTAGCAGTTTGTCCTGGTTCCCTGAAAATCTGAAAAGTTACCTTTTCCTAAAACAATTCCTTATGTAAGTTGAACTCACCCTGAGTTTCAATTGAGCTGTATTGACTGAGTAGTGTAGAGGTCTGTTTTTTAATCAGATTTGTTTCTGAGTGAGACAAGGATAGGTGGGACAAAAAGTCAGGCCTGCCTTCCTCATTCTCACAGGCAGTGTTGGTACAGTAATTATCACCTCACTTAAGTGATAGTTGCTGGAGTGTTGCTTTGTACAGAGATAACTTTCTCTTGTAGGTGTTTGAAGCTAAAAGTGGACAAAACTAAAATGTTGGCTACATCTGGAGTGAAAAAAGCAATATTTGACCGGCTGTGCAATCAGCTGGAGAAGATAAGCCAGCAACTCAGCAGTAAGTTTTTGGCTTTGTCCCTGTAAGACAGCACACCCATCCCATGGCCTCACAGTGCCCCATCCTGTTTCAGTGGTGATTTCAGTCTGATCCCTTTCAGCCCAATCTGCCCATCCATTCCAACATGTTTCCTGCAGCCCAGTTCCACTCCCAGTCCTTGCTTCTGGAGAAGTCGCAATAGCTTAGCAAGGACAAAAATAATATTTTCCTCTCTTCTCAAATGCTCACTGCTCTTTACATTCTCTGCTGCTGCAATTTATTCCTTCTCCCATACTACCTGACCTATCTTGGATTCCTCCCTCTTGCCTGGTTTCTGCATTCTGTTAACATGGCAACCTGACACACAAATTATCACAAACATCTTCCTCAGGCTGATTCACTCCTGTGCTTTCCTTTCCCCCACTGCCAGATTAACAAGCATAAGCCTTGCTGTTCTGGTATCAACTCAGCCATTCCCTGGCACCACCCCTGGCACCACTTTTTTTTTAACATTGGGCAGATGTCAGGAATATTTCTTGCCCATTGTTGAGCCTGCAGCTCTCTCTGCTCCCTTTTGTGGGGGAGAAAGCCTGAAATAAAGTATGTGCCCTAATGTCCTTGTATTTCTGCTGCTTCCTCTCTTTCCTTTCCAAGGCTTTAATTTCTTACTTTCTCACTGAAAATTACCCTCTCTCACTGTGTCTTCATACCCTGATGTTTTCTGCAACATTCTGCCTGATTCTAACCCAAAAGCTATACTCGCCTAGGCATGTGCCCTATAAAAACCCAGACATTACCCCAGCACTAAGGCAACTAAAGACAACTGGGAAGTTCCCTAAGAATTCAGGGAAGAGTATGCATCTGTATACCTGGACAGAGCCCTGCCTGTTGTGGGTATCTATAAAAATTGTGGGAATGGAATAGAAGGGAAAGAAAGAATTGATAATTCTGCCTGAGTGATGTAGAAGGATAGTCGTGTGGTTTTGGGCAATGAACATGGTGGATCATTGTGATTACCAATGCAGCAGCAGTTTGCTGCTAATTAGCAGCCTGCTAATTAACGCAGCCAGTCAGTCCATGCCATACTTGAAGTGCTGGCACCTCTTGTAGAGCTTGAGCATCAGTCTGGACCAGGGAACTGCTCTGACTGGACAAGAGTACTTGTGGAAGGTGGCACTGCTGTCAAAGAATTACATTTAAGCCATCCTTGGAGCCCCAAACACCATTCAAAAGCAAAGCAACTTACTTGTTTTTTTAGAAGATGTTCCACTGGCTGCAGAGACACCTGACAGCTTGCAGAGCGCCCTGGAGCAGTGTGAGCAGGAAGAGGGTAAGTTGTGTTTAGCTGTGAGTGAAAATCACCTCTCTGGAGTACTTGTGAGCTTTGGCTGCTCCCTGTTCTCCTTGTGTGATGGGCCACGACGCTCCGGCTCACAGCAGCTCGCTCAGTCCTGCAAACCTTTGTGGAAGCACAAGGAGCCTGGCAGCAGTGGAGTTTATGGAGAGTAGTCCCAGTAGAATGAAGCACAGCTGCTGTGTTCAGACACAGGTGCAGAGGTGACTGTCCCAGCAGTGAGGGGAGCAGTAACCACAGGGTGAGATAGCACAGGGACAGCCCCCTCCGGGTGTCTGTACATTTGCTCACTGCCTGTTATCCCCAGCAGCATGCTGCCCATGATGGCCTCTCATGGGCTTTCTTGTTTCCTCATAGGCTCTGAAGAGGATGAGGAAATGCCATGTAAACGGCCAAAGACTGAAACAAATCAGGACTATGAAGAATGGAAAAAGAAAATCCTGGAAAACGCTGCTAAGGCACGAGAGACAAGGAGTACTGACTCTCTAATGCCACCCAGTAATGTAACTGCTGCTTGCTCTTAATTTTAACTCTCCCTCTGCTCTAACAAGAGATCCAGTAGCATATGAGTGATGGCTGCCTGGCAGACAGCTGATTTTATTTAGGTTTTAAGTATTTAAGAATGTTATTTTTAATAGATGATACCACGGAGTGATAGGATTTTACAGGAAGTGTGTGTGACTGCTCACCAGACTGTGGCATTAGGGGTAGAATAGCTTCATTCTCTTGCTGCAAGAAGCAAGTAACACTCTAATGCTACTTTAAGTGTAAATAAGTTGTAAGTTACAGGCCCCTGGGCCCCTGGCTGGAAGCAGTCACTGAAATAAGAGGAAGGGGACTAACAGTGCCTTGTTAAACTGCAAAGCCAGCAGAGAAATAAAGCCTTATTTTTTTAGTTTTTTGGGTTTTTTTTTAATAAATATTGTTTAGTCAATGAATTTGACTTATTTTCATGTGTATATGAATGAAATCTCTTGTGCTTTTGTAAGGGGTCCCAAATATTCCAAGAAACAATAGAAGTACTGGAAGGAAAAGCTTTATGTTATGGCATCATGTTCTTGGCACAGGCACTTGGAATGCAAAATAAAAAACATGGAGGAGATGTCTGTGCCTTAAGAGGAAGATATCCAGAGAAAAAGGATGTGTCTTGCAGTCATAAGCTTAGAGAAGAGGTCTTTGTTCCATTTGTCTTGCATGTTTTCTGCCTGGCCTGTATCTCTGGACCTACCCAGAGATACTTTAAGGTTTGTTTGGCAGGGGGCTTAAATCAAAGTTGATGAATATTCTTGTTCCACTTACATGAAATTTATTAGTATTAATTCAGAAATATACAGACCAATGAATACAATGACATTCAGCATGCAGAAACACTGTGGAAGGAAAACATGAACAGAAGTGGGCCTTCATAGAAGGTGATAAATTTTCAAGATTCTTCTCTGTCCCAATTCTGGAAATGCTGCAGAATTCAGGACTATGCAGAGTGAGAAGCACTTGAGTGGAAAAGATAGCTAGACTAGAGTAAGCCAGTCTTACAAACCTCATCATTAGCAACCAGTGCTTCTGCAAATTCAAGGGATGTGAAAGTCCATAAAGTTCAAAGGAGCTTTAAAGGTGCCTTTGCTGGAAAGCTACTTTTAGTAATACTAGTTTCCATTTTTCCTAAAAGCCCATTCAGTTCACACTGAGTTTTGCAGAATCCAGAACAGGAAAGCACAGGTTTAATAAATAGTGTTGTACTTTTATCTGAGATGTTGTAAATGGCTCCCACTCTATGCATGAGAAAAGAGTTTAAAATCCAAAATAAGTTAATACTGTGAAGAAAAGGTTTCATGTTCAAGAGCAAAGTGAGGGGGAAAAAAGGGCTTCAACCTCCTAACTGGACTAAAGGCAGAGTCTGGCAACAGTCTGTTTCACTGTCACTGAACCTATTAGAAATGAAACCTGTTTTGCATGTCACACCATACCAGCTTCTCATAATGCATTAAAATTTCCAGAGAGGAGAAACAAATCCTCAAACTAAAACTTAGCAACTTAAGTGCTGCAGTCATGGACAATGAAAAGCACTTAGAAGTTTTAAAAACATAAAATCTTTGGAACTCTTCTCTTTTCTCTACAACATGAGATCTTTTTGCATAGACCCAACAGTCATTAGGTGATTTGTATGCATGGCAGTTTCACACATCTCCTTCCAGAAGTTCAATCAGTTCAGCTCAATTCAGCTTGCCCTAAGAAACAGCAGCAATGGACTGACTTAAGTTACTTCAAACCAGGGTTCCTCATAGTTCCTAACTATGCAGTGACTGTTTTTTAAAGGAGAGAGTAGAATAATAAAAAACCAGAACAACAAACCAAAACCATCCAAGCTGGAGTTGCACTGAAGCATCTTCATGTTGTGGGGAAACTACCTTTTGGAAAGAAATACAGAAGAAAACGATGTCTGTATCTTTTGTTTTAAGTAACAAACACCTGAGGGACAAGTTGTGCCACTATGTGGCAGTTCTCTAAAGCTGGTAACACACACATCAGTCAGGAAGAAAGTCTTTAGAGATCCCTTGCGGGCTGTGAGAGACCAGAAAACTGCCAGGGGTTTTCTGCTATAAACACATCAACAATACTCTGCAGAATCAAAGCCTTCAGCAAGAAGTCAGCCCCAGTAACAGCCACGTTTTCCCACCACTGTATAGAACAACTAAAAACTTCTAAAAACAAACAAAGTAGCTTCTGCGTGTAGAAATCTTGTCCCTCTTCCTTAAGGCACTTCTGGAACTGCAGCACTAACACACAAAATAATTGAGGAAGACAGTCCCAAAACCTTATGTTATAAAGCAGGGATAGAAATGTTTGGAGACACCAAGTCCTCCTTCCACGGCTTCATGTCCATCTCCAGGAGCAGTGGAGGTTTCACACAAGCTCACGCAAGCTTGACAGACATACTCTGAAATCTCTTCAGCCTGTTAGCAGCAGCCACCACATAAAAGTGTTTCTGTGAACAGAACAGTCCAAGCATGAGAGCAACCAAGGCAAAGGAACTTTTCTGCAGCTGACAGGGATTTTTCTTCTTGGTAAATCCATGTCCCTCTAGTGATCCCCAGCCTGTGTGGGTTGCAGTGGTTCCTGCACAGCACTGTGAGGTTCTTTAGTGTTATGAATTGTACAGTGATAGTTCTTTAGATTGTGTCATCTTTAAAATGCAAGTGCAGAAGTTTGCCACCAAGCAGTTGCAGTGCAGGACTGAAAAAAGTGTAAGCCTCTGGTTTAACTCCTTGGCAAGGAAATGCAATTCCCCAGTGACAGAAAGGAAGGAAATGGTCCTCACTGAGTTTGCCTCACAATTCCACAGGTTTCTTTCTAACAAGATCACTGTGTTCACCTTTTAGGATAAATTATCTACAATCAAATAGAGACTCAAACACAAATTATTACCTATCACTACATAAAAACTTAGTTCAGAAGGAGCCTGGGGTTATCAGTAAGATCCTGAAGAGTTCTCTTGATGGGTTTAAGCCTAGGTTTTTTTTCCTCTCTCCCAGACTTCCATTCTGCAGTGGGAGGCACAAACTGCCTTAAGTTACATCCCTACTCCTTAGTGACAGCAGACCAATGCAACAGTTAGCAATGGAAAAAGTATAAAGAGAATGAACTTTTAATATTAAGTAGCATCTGAAGCCTCTAAACGTGTAGAAAGAAAGATGCAAAAAACTTCTAAACACCAATCAGCATGCAAATTGAAACCAAACTTGCTAGAAGTAGAAGCAATATCCTTCTGCAGGACAAAACACTTGATTTACAGGTAAAAATAGACTTCACAACTGATATTTACAACCAAGAAGCCTGTGGGCACCAGTGAGCCACCACACAAGAGGAGGGAATGGCTCTGCCTGTGTTGTGCTGATTTCCCTGTGGCAGCAGATTCGGCAGCCCTTGTGTCTTTACCTTCCATTTCCTGTGGGCCATGTAGCTCTGCAGCAGCAGCTGGGACCTGAGGCGCAGCTTGCACTTCTGGGCCTTGGCAGGGAGGTCGCTGAGCCACTCGTGCTTCAGACACTGCGTCGCGCTCATCCGGCAGCTGCGGGGAGGGACCCGCCGTGAAAACCCAGCCCCTTCTGCTCCCCCCTCCGTGCCCCGTGCTCCTCTTTGGCAGGGGCAAAGAGCCTGCCTCAAATGAATGAACACGAGTGCAAATGCCGTTCATGCCCGTGCATGGGATCCTCACAGCATCCTGCACTCTCCAGCAGGAGTGAGTGGGATGAAGGGCTGCTGGGGGCTCTGCAGTGGCTCGATTGAGCTGGGGTTAAGCTCATGAGGTAATGTATCACTTTATTATGCAAATGCAGAACTTTACTAACAGAAAAGTAACATTTGTGGTGTTATCTGTCTGTCCTCACAGCACAAGCTCATTCTGTGCCTCATATTTAAAAAGCACAATTGTCTATTCACCCTAAACTTGGATCATGCTAAGCGTACTTGATATCCTAACATCCAACAATGGGCCCAAATGCCACGGCCTATCCTAAAAGGTCTGAGAAATATATGGCAATAGAGGAAATCTTGAGGTAGAGGTGTTGAGAAAAAAGTTTAATTTGCCTTTTTTCTAATCAAAAAGCCTGTGCCTAACCCCTGAGCTCTGTCTGAGCTGTCACTGAGCTGATGAAAAGACAACTCCTGCCTGCCTCTCTGATTTCAGCAGTCAGGGGAGGGGGCTGCAGATCTTGCACAAGGGCAGACCCACTGTCCCAGCAGGGCAAAGGTGCCTGGGCTGCAGGAGAGCAGAGGCTGCCACACACCTCGTGAACAACTGGGCCAGCTGATCACTGCTCTCTGCAACTCACTGACAACACTCTTCTCTCACATACTCATTTCATTCACAGCTTCTAACCAGACTTTGCAGAGTGTCCCTCTGGACACCCTAATCCCATTGCACAGAAAAATTGAAGACTCCAAAGTTTACAGTCTAACAGCAAATCATCATTACAGTCTGAGGAAAAAATCCTTAGATCTCTCCTGCTGGCAATATGCTAAATTTCAGTTAATTCTTTGTTTTTCATAGGAACCTATTGTTCAAAATGGAATTAGTACTAGAACTGATTTGTCTGATTTAGGTAATGATCTGGAAGTTGTTAATATTCTAGGCACTCCTTTGAATTCCCTTCAAACACACAATGTGTTTTACTGTATGCATAATTTCCTGATTTGATTAGTTTTGTATCACTACTCAGCAAGAGAAAAATTTCTGTACCCAGCCAACCCCCCAGCCGTGGTCTGACATCAATATGATCCTCATTCTCTGTATTGTTTCATATGTGCAATCACTTTTTATCTCAGTGGAGCCAAGAATGAGAAGCCACAAGCAGAGTTAAGTCCCAAACACTCCCTAATATCTCCCAAAAGCCTGTAGACCCCTTTAGAAGAGAATAATGCACATTTTCACAGCTGCAGCTTCCATTTATCCTCCATGGCATTCAAGAGGCATTTTTGCAATTTCTGTCAAGGCTTGTGAGAATCCAAACTAACAACAGAAATAGTTTTTGCTCAGAGCAGCAAAAGCTTTACAGACAGGTTCCTATACCACAAATCCTTCCAGACTTCCTGTGTTCTGCCTGTGTTGATGCCTCTGTGAAAAGCAACTTTCCTCAGACAGGGTACACAGACACTTTCCTTTAAAACAGGGGCTTCTGAATCACTGAGGAACTGCCCAGCAAGCCCAGACAGAGCCAGCACAAAAAAATGTCACATAGTGAGTTCTCATTGTTGGCTACAATCCAAACAATTGGCTGGTAAGAATTTAGTATCATTGGTGCTACTGTCCTCACAATCAGACACAGAGGTACCTTTTCTCCTTCACAAGCAGTCTGGAAATGAAGTCTTTGGCATCCTCCGAGAGCTGTTCAAATGCTTCTGCATCAAAATCCCAGCTGCAATTGACTACATAATTCATTGTCTCTGCATCAGTCTCTCCCAGGAATGGGGACAGGCCACTGAGCCTTGAAAAAAGAAAGATGGGGTGGGGGGAGAGAGCAGTTACCATATGCAAGGTGTGTTTTTCCTTCTATGAATCCTCTGCTTTATAATTGTTGCTATCTTATGAAGGGAAAAATGCTCTCAGCTATGGAGGGCTCCACTTCTCAGTCCCTGCCATGATAAGGCAACAGTTTGGGGCAATTAAGTGTTGTAATTTAGTGTTACCTGCTAGCAGTTCACTCAGGTCAGGGAGCACCGTTAATAGATCCCCAAGGAATGGATTCAGTGAGGATTTAGGTACATCCTTCAGTGCTTTCCCAGCTAGGAAAGCTAGAGGGACTCAAGAGCTTTCCCAAATCAGGGCCCATACCCATATGTGGCTTGAATTAAACAGAATTCTGAACAATAAATTACTTTTTACAGTCAGTGTCCAAGCCCAGATTTATTGCTTCCAGCATTTATTACTTCATTCAGTTATGTTTTGGCTAACATACAAATTTAAACCAGAAATTTATCCAGTTCACAGAGAATGTCTGTGAAAGATTCTGGGATGCAAAACAAGCTCATCAGAAGGTAGAGACTCTGGACAGACAAGCCATCCATGGTTGCCATCCAGATATCAGAGAAAAGTTTTAGCCCTATTCATGACAGGTCATTTCTTAGACTCATGGCCCAACACAGGTAATATTAATTCTCTTGTGCAGATGCACACCAAGTCTAAGATTATAAAATGATCAGATTAAAAACTTAAAAATTAATTCAAGTTCTCAAAAATGCAATCAAAATTGAAATTCTCACATATTTTGGGCAATTTTTCAGAGGAAAAAAAAAAAAAAAAAAAAAGACCTGACTCATTTTACTTTGTTAAGTAAGATGAAAAGGGAGAAGAACATTTACATACTTATCAAAAGGATCATTTGTTGTTTAGCGACTTTGGACACACAGTGAGGTGCCTCTGTATGAGAAGCTGGGGGATTTAAGAGAATTCATGAGGAGGAGTCACAGCCAGATGGGCTCAGTGGCTGCTGCATTCCTGCCCTGCAGGGCCCTTGGAGCCACTCACAGCATGTATGTGATGACACCCACGCTCCACATGTCCGTGGGGAAGGAAACAAAGTCGTAGTTCACCACTTCGGGAGCCAGGAACTCTGGAGTCCCAAAATTCACCTTCAGCTTCTCACAGGGTTTGTACCTGTACCAGGAAAAGAGCCACGAGTGAGGAGCTGGGGAGCTCATCTCACCAAGGGAAGGGAAGGCAAGGCTTTTGGGAGCATGGCAGCGGAGCAGAGCCGAGTGCCCAGCAGGCAGGGCAGTACTGGGGTGACCTCAGGGGAATATTCCATCATTATCCCTCTGCCAGAGCAAAGCCAGGAGGAAGAACGAGGACACTAAACCCTGCAAAGGGCTCCCCCAAAGAGTGGTAGCAGCTTTACCCTCTGCCAGGCACCACATGATGCTTTCCAGCAGATGTTGTCCAAAATCCATAAAACATAAAACAAACAAAGCAGTTTTGATCATACAAGATTTGGAGAGCATTTGATTAGTGGGATGTACCCAGCTAGAGCTCAGGGTAAACATCTTCATCACAGATATGAACACAAGGTAACTGCTAAGGTGGGATTGAAGAGGATTATTTGGGCTCAGGAACAAGCAACATATAGGGGAAAATACCTCTCTTCTTTTTGCTATTGTTAAACAGGGAAAGGTTAGGAAACTGAAGCAGTAACAATTGCCACTGACAGCAGCTGGAGTCAAATCTGTGTTCAGACAGAATAAAACACTACAGCACTGCTTGTAAATCTCTTTCTCCTGCATGATCTTGTTCGCAAAACTGCTTCAGTCGAAGCTTGTATCTTTACCCTCCCAATTTAAAAACCAAACAAACAAAACCCCAGACTCAATGCACATTTTTTTTTCTTTCACAAGTATTTTATGGAAACAAAGTCCCTGAACAGATACTTATATACAAGCATATAAATATATATGCATGAATGGACCGGCTTCTAGCTTAAGAAAAATCTCAAAGTGTTAAGAAAATAATTAGAGAAATATTATTGTTCTTACTGTCATAATAATATAAATAATTCCTTTTTATTCTAGGGCAATTGACTTATGCTCTCACAGCTTTTCTTTAAACTCATGCAAGCAAAATAAAAGAATGGAGAAAAGTCCTTATTTTTCTGAGAGTTTCCTATTTCACATGGGATTGCTCAAACATGCTTTTTTTTCTTTTTTTTCCTTCAATCAACTTAGCTATTTAAAGAGTTTAGCAGATAATTTCTACAATTAGAACCTGCACCATGAAACCCTGCAGTCAAGAAGTCTCTGGGAGCCTTCAGAGTCCCTAGAGTAAAAGCTCTACATGGGGAATAACTTTGAGATAATTAGAACAGTAGTAAAGCTTTATCCAAAGAAATGTTATTTGAAAAAGTAATTAGATAATTAATGCACACAGCAGAAAACTCATGCCTGCAAAAGCATAATGCTTAGGTCACGCACACAGAATTATTACAGAGCCATCAAAACACAACCCCCCCACCAAAGAACTACCAGAAACATGTCAGAGGTTTGTGAGTTTGATTTGGTTTTGTTTTTTAAAATAATTCACAACTGAACTTTCTTACCTCCTTGCTAATCCAAAGTCAATAATTTTAATCTGGTTTCCTGTGTGATTTACACATAGGATGTTTTCAGGCTACAAAAAGAGAAGAGGGTATTTTGAGTTAAATGTTTGAGAGAGATACCTAGTAAAAGATAGTATAAAATTCCCTCCATAAAAAGCCACAAAAACCAGATCAAATGCACCCAAAATTATTGTTTTTTTCCAATGACAATATTTTTCAAGGTGGGGATGGAAGATTGTTGGCTCCAAACATATTACAACTGCAGAACTGTCTATGAGCCAGCCTGGTCTAAAGTCATTTGTGTAAGGTGCTATATAAACAGGCAGGAAAAAACCAGTTTGTATTTCTGTTTAAAAATATCACTTATTAAGGGACCATTAGGAAAACTTTGTGGTTTTGCTGCAGGTTGGTTCCAGGCAGTAAAAGGCACAAACTATAGAAAATGACTGAACAGGTATTTGTACACTGTTAAAAGGGGGTAGGGGAAATAGAGGGAAGACTGTGGGCATTTCTAGCCAAGAAGGTTTTCAGTGGGGCTTTTTCATTGATGGTAAAAGGGGATTATTTAATGCTACAAAGAAAGAAAAGATTCTGATTTAAGAAAGGCAAAAGCCCAGAATCCTGATGATTCCAAGCAAGCTACTGAATAGACATTAGAAAAAAAGTAATGAATCTCTAAAGCACCATTCATTGTAGCCATTAAGTCTATTCCTTTATGACGTGAGTCCATGAAATGAGAAATTACTCCTCAGTAATCAGAGACTCTGTGGTGCCTAAACCAGCACCACTAAAGCACAGAGAGCACAAACAACTGACCTTCAGATCTAAGTGGAGAATGTAATGCTGGTGCAAGTAGTGGACTCCTTCACAAATCTGTTTGGTGAACAGGATGGCATCCAGCTCTGTCAGATGGTAATTTTCATCTGTGATCCGGTCAAATAATTCTCCACCATCAAGACTAAATTTTCACACAGAAAAGCATTAAAAACCCTAAAATCTTCCATTACCCCGATTTATTTCCACCTTGGAAATTAGGCTTTTTAATTGAGGGTCCTAACAAAACATCCATTATAAAGTGTATCAGCAGCCTCAATGACTGCAGGAGACTTATTTCTCTTGAAATTAAGTATCAATCTAAATTAAAAATGGGAAAGTTGTCACTAGTATTTGGGGGAATACATGTCAAACCTAAACCTACAGACCTGGTGATCCTATGGGACCTGGAGAACCTACCAGCAGTACTAAAGTATCTGTTATTCACTCATGTTACTAGTCATGGGAAAATAAGTCTTCAATCTACAAAATTTACTAACTTCTCAAACTGAAAGCTGTTTCACATGAGCTGACAAGTGAACTTCATTCTGAACAGAAGTTAAGAGAAAATTAGTCAGAGATAAAGCTCTGACAAGCTTTTAACCTGAAGAAATTACCTTTAAAACACTGTTTTTTCCTTCTGAAAGTGAGACCAACTCTCTCTTAGGCTGGGAAACCACTCACTTCTTCACAGCTCAGAATTACCATTCCCTATCTGCTTTAGTGACCTGAGAAAACCCAAACATCTGACAATTCCTGAGATAATTTAAACTTACTATTCCATGATCAAAGTGATATTATTTTTGGCTTCAAAAGCATCATAAAGCTGGATTAGATTCACGTGATTTAACTGGTTCATGATGTTAATTTCATTTTTTACTTCCTCCTGAAAAAATAAACAAAGTAACAAAAAATGAGCAAAAATACACTCCTTAAATTTCAACATACCAGAACAGAACTATTTATAAAGCCCACCAAAAGCTACACCACAGATCTCAAGGGGATTGGGGGTTTAGTCATGAATACAGGAGATGATGAAGAGTCACACCAAGCCCAAGATTTTGCAGTATTTGATGGTACCCGAGGATGAGCTGCCCCTCATGGGGCAGCTCGGGGCAGTGGTGTTGGGTCTGGCAGGGAGGGCAGGGTCAGAGCTCCCTGCAGTGTGGTTACCTTCTCTTTGGCTCCTTTCACTTTTATGATTTTGGCTGCCAGGTTGAGCCCCGTCGATATTTCCGTGCACTTGTGGACTTGCCCAAAACGCCCCCTGTGGATGCCAAGGAAAAGATGGGAAAGCAGCTCAGCACAGCTCAGCACAGAAACCTCTCCTAGAACTATTCTTATCATGAGCAAAAATAGCCCAGTACAAAGTGAACGGAGTCGGGTGGCCAGCAGCATGGAGCTCCTCTTTCTCTCAGCTTATGAAGGATTAGTTTTATCTTTCCAGCCAGTTGTTCAGTGCTTACATTAAAATATTAAGCCCCGTTGGTCCTGCTGAGGTATGATGGCCTGGCCATGCTCTGGCTCCCTTCTGTAACTGGACCCCCTCGCTGTCCTTCAGGGATATGTTAGTGGGTCTATTAACAAGGATATTTCTGTCCTGATCTCAGAACTTTTAAAATGACCATAAGAGCAGTAACTGTAGCCACTCCACAGCCTCCATTTCTGGCGTGCTGTAAATTCTCCCCCATGTCATGCAGATATGTTAATGCCCCTTGGGATGATTCCTAAAGACCATCTTCCCTGCTGTTGCATCACATTGCTTATACTTATTAAGCCATATTTGTACGTGGATCAATGTGTAAATCAAGCCTTCTTGTCACATAAGTAAGGATACAAGAATATAAAAGCTGAAGCAGCTGCAGACTTCCTATGAGTGAAAACTAAACATAAGGTCAAAACAATTATAACTCTTCCTTAGTTTTCTTTAATGTGCAGCTCAGCACAGGAAAAAAAAAAATATTTTGGAAGCTGCCTGACCTAATGGGCTTTGTTGACTTTTCAAATGCTCTGAATCTGTCTGCCTTAAGGGAACAGGTTCTTCTCACAACACTGAATCCAGGATTATTAAAACAAATGAAAGAAACAGTCACCAGGATGGCAGTCAGACATCTGAAAATGGGGCCGGGGCAGAAACCAGCCATCCAAGGGACATCCTTGATGTAAGAGCAGCTGTGATCATCCAAAGGGCTCCAGGATGAACCCACCTCTCTGGCTGCAGAGAGCTCGTCTGTCCCTCTCACACACACCAGCTGCAGAGCTCTGCAGCTCCCTGCATTTGTGCTGCCATGCAGCAGCACAGCATGGGGACAGCCACACTTACCCCCCCAGCACCTCGTGACGACACACGGAGTAGCTCGTGGTCACCTCTGCTTGCTTGACACTCACGACGCGGTGCTCGAACGGAGCTGGAGGAGAGGGGCTGTCATCTGCAGGGGACACAGGCTGCTCAGTGCCATTTCTGCACACATCACGGCCATTTCTGCACACATCACTGCCCTGTTTCACCTCCTCACACCGCAGATTTCACCCCACACGATGTGAGGGGCTTTCCCTGCTAAATCCCTTTTACAGACAAGGAGTACAGTCCCAGAACTGGGATCAGGATCCCACCTCCTGAATCTCTGCTCTGCTTTTTTAACAGAGTAAACCCACGGGACACCTTTAGGAGACCAACATCTTAATTTATGCATTAACAGAAAGGGCTACCAGAAAACATTACCTGAAAGCTTGAAAAAAATTACACTTATCTTTTAATTGTTACATGACAGCCAGAAAAACCAGCAAAAATACACAGCACTGAGGAATGAGGACAGTGATTGATAAAATCATGAAGTTCCTCTTAGCAGCAAGAATTTTGCAGACAATTTCCAAATTAAAGCTGCAATTATTAGTATTACAACTATTAAGTTTAGTCTGTTTGTGGTAAGCTAAATTAGTTAACAGTGATCACCTAATGTCCAAGGTTTTCTAGGGTAAAGCTTCATTAAACCCATTTTTTATGTCCCCCATTGAAAGCAATTTTATAATTAATCTCCAGGTATCTCAGGCTGCCATTTAACATGTATTCAACTCATCTCCAGCCCCTGCTCAGAACACCAGAGCAGTTAGGTCATCTGCCCATGTCTGTACACGTATGTGCTGCCAGGAAAGAGCATTCCCTGAGACAATGCAACCAAGTATTCCCTCAGGAACCAAGAGATCCATGGCCAGTAACACAACAGGCCACAAGAAACATTTCCTGCAGTACTTTTCTGTGCTCTGGATCTCCAGTCCATAGTTGCTAAAGTGTGCCTGGTTTGCAGGCATTTGTTCCTTCCCTATCCGAAGGAACAAATGCTTCATCTAAAGAAAATGGATTTTTTCAAAATTCTTGTACTTCTCATCACACATATATTTCACGATATTTTATTTTAATTTTTTTTTTTCCCCCAAAATACACTTGGAAAGGAAAGTTACTATGAAAAGAATCTGTGAATTGTTATTCACATAGTCAAAGGTACCCAGTGCAAAATGCCCTTGAAGAGTAAGACATGGGTGTTCTGCTGAGCACTGCTCCTGCTCTTATTGTCTATACAACAGGCAGGAATAGCACAAAATCCTCAATGTACAAGTTTCAAGAGTAACTGTGAGCAACTTACCAATGATTTCTCCTTGAGTGGGAAGAGCTCTGCCAGCTTCCAGAGGCTTGGTCTCCTGTGGTGCCTCTCCTGTACACTGCTGAGCATTGTGACCACTTCCCCCCGCAGTCTCAGATTCTCTCCTCTCACACTTGGTATCTGTTGGGGATTTTTCTGCTTTTGCCATTTCTTGATGGATTTTCACTTCTACCCCTGCATCTTTCACAGGCTCCTTTGCAGAGGTATTCTGTGAGGTTATGGGCTTGCACTTTAATTCTGATTTCTCTTCAGCTTTTTCACCTGGTTTGGGCTTGCTCAGGAATGGCTGTTGCTTCCCTGTTTCAGGCGCAAGTTCATTTTGCTTACTGTCCCCTTTGACTTCTGGATTTCGCTTGGAGCTGATGTTTTCAGGACTCTGTTGAAGTTTTAATTTGTCAGGCAGCTGTCTGACTCCTTTCAAGTTTGCTGGTGTGGATTTCACTTTGGGACTTTTACCTCTGTTGTCACTTATGCTTCCCTCCTTGGCCTTCTCAATCTTTTCTTTCATGTCAGTCATATGTACACTGATGGATATCCTGCAGAGCAAACAGGAGACATTTGATATTGATGCAGGTGGCCAGCCTGGCTTTTGTAACTTTGTGGGGAAAGAAAAATCTGTAATTTTCCAAACCCATAAATTCCTATAGTATTTATAAAACCTAACTGTACCAATCTTGCTGGGAAAGACTCATGAACACTAAGGGGAGAGCACCAAAAAGCATGCTCATTCTTTCTGTGTGTCCTCATCTCTCTACATGCCTGCCTTTCTGCTGAACAAAATGTCTAACCCCGCAAAGAGTTAATCCCACATTTGAAAACCAACCCACTTTTTGCAATTATTGCAGTTGGTCTAATAAAATACCTCTCATCTGGGCAGAGAGAGGATAGTGATTGCCTACACAAATTACAGGCTGATTATCTAAATGGCTGGCTGCTCATATGGTTCCACAAATCTGATGGTTTGTATCCTCTTCCAGCTGGCTGACCTGCAAACTCAGCCATCTGTGTTTAGGTGTTCTGATGGGATAGCATTCTTTCCACAGCTTTCTCCTGAAAATCTAACTTTGATAAACTCTCTCACTCCATCAATACTATTTTCATTGGCATTTTAACTACTGGAAAAGTTTAATGACTTTTTTCCCTCTTGCGTTGCCTAAAAAGAATACGAGGGTAAAACCAATTCTCTGTGCCCCTAAACTCCATCAAAGACATTTGTGTGATAATGTTTGAGGCAACTGTTACTGCTCCAACTGTCACGAGCAGTCTGATTTTACCGAGGCTGAATTGAAACTTGTGAAGTTGTAAAGTAGATTTCATACAGTGGCAAATGAAGACAGTTTCTGATGTCTGGCACAGGATGTACCTCATTTTCACAAAGGTTATTGCCTCTTTTGGTGGAGCAACCTCATTAGAAAACATGTTGTAAAATAAAATGTTTCTGCTTTTGTAAAACAAGAATCTGAAATGTCTCATTTTCTGCACCTTTAACTCCCTGGTGCTGTGCTGTGGATGTAAGCTGCTCTGGTGTGAGCTGTGAGAGCAGCTGAAGCCAGCTCTGAGCAAACACTTCCTCTGCTATCTAGACAAGCCTGAACTCAGTGGGACTCTCGGGCATTTCTCCAAGCTGGGGAACACAATGTTCCTTTGACTCCTCTGTGTGGGCTTACAAACTTCATTAAAAGTTGCATCCATTTTAGAGAGGTGTTTACCATCCTCATGTGACTTCACACTCCAGACCATGACAATGCCCTGGGCTGCAGCTGCCCCTGTGGTTTACTGCAGCTTCTGCCTTCCAGTTATCTGCTGGCCTCCCTCATCCCCAAACCCAAATCTGGGGCTCAGACACCAAATTTGTACACATGAACAATGGAGAAATTCCCCCACCCAAAGTAATACATATGTTTGTGGGTGTGTATCAGTGAGTGTCACCCCCACACACACATATATAAACCACTTTACAGCCACCCACCCAGACAGAGAAGGTATTGGCAGTTAAAACCTGCCTCAGAAGTTCCATTTGTTGGGGTTTAGTTGTAAGGGGTCTTTTGGTTGTGGGGTTTTGTTGTTTTCTGTTGTGTGAACTTTTTAAATTGTAAATAAATGTGATTAAAATAAAATCCTAGATAAATAATCCAAAGGAAAATGGACTATGAAACACCTACTTGAGGAAAATACTAGCCTTATAGAGATGAATGAATGAACAATCTCTAGGTGACCAAGACACTGAAAACACTGAAGACAACAAACACAAGTTCTTTGGTTTTGTCATGCACTAATAAATATTTCAAATTCCTTTCACCCCCATGGCTATAGAAACCAAGGAGTTGGGAGGGGGTGAGTGGTTTATAACTACCTGAGCTCCTCTGTGGGGGTCACCTCTCTATGTCAGCACACAGAAGTGCTGATACCTCAAACCCCTCCCTCCCATCTGAGCCCTGGGCTGCACAGAACTTTACACAGGGCCCCCTGAGCCTGCTGCCTTAACCCTTGGAAGGTCTCTCCACTCCTATCCCATCACACAGGAGCTGCCTCCTTTAATGGCCTGGCTTTCCTTTTCTCCCTTCTAACACATGAAAAGGTTTCAGGTCACACAGAAAGCCACCAACAAGGCCATTACCTGGTATGTGTCACTTCACACCCCGTGTCAGATACAGCCCGCGATGTGGAGGGCACAGCTTCCCGGGATGCCGCACTCGGTGCTGGAGGTTTGTTTTCATTCTTCCCAGCTTTCTGATGAACAAGCTGCCCGTGGCACTCATCAAGGCGTGGGGCTCTGTCCACCTTCTGTGCTTTAGCAGGAGCATTTTGGTTGCCTGCATGAGCTTGATGTGCGAAGGGAAGACCATTGTGTTGATTCAAAGCTCTAGCATCGGTGTCCTTTTGCTGTGGACAGCTCTTAGAGCTCTGTGTTTTGCCAGCACCTTCTACCCCTTGCTGCTGTGCTGTCCTGTCTTTAAGCTGGGGTTTGGAGTCAGCCTTGTGGGCTACAGCACTGGAAGTGTTCACCTTCTCACATGCTCCCTGGTTTTCATCCAGCTTTTTCACGCTTTTTGTCTCTGAATAAAATGATCCATTAATAAACTATCCTTGGCAAAAGTGATGGCAAAACAGAGAAGGAATAAAGCAACACACCTCTCAAAATAAGCTACAGAGTTACACCTGAAAAGATAGCAAGAATCCCCCAAAAGGTTTAAAATCCTATTAGTAGCTCGAGATACTACTAATGCTCATGGCTTAAACCCAGAGATCTACCTGCTCTGGGGGCTTTCCAGCAGTGCCACAGATTGAACTTGGATTCCTTAAAGCAAACAAAAAACCTGCAGGGCTCAAGTTCATTGTATCTAAAATCTGAAATCACTTTGTGGGCAAATATAACAGGTAGTTTGAGGCACTGCAGATCCTGCAGGAGCCTCCTGATCCCAACACACCCTTCTCCCCAGCTAGAGGGGTAGAGACACACCCAGCAAGACTCCAAGGGACACTGAGGCACGAGACAGCACCTACTTGCAGTTTCCACAAAAGGACTAAAAGGTTCTTCATCACCTTCCCATGACTATGGCTGTGATTATTAACACTCAGCATGCCTAGATCACCAGCAACCAAGGTTTGCTCATGACCCCATCTTGCTTTTGAGTCAGAATTGTGACCATTTGCTTTGTTTTTGTCACTTCCGAAGTGATGAAGCTAAAAAGGGGATTGCCCATAAGGCAAAGGAGTCACTGACAATTTGTGAAGACAACAGCATGACAGGGCCTGCTCAACATCATGTTCACCCCTGTTGCAACTCCACAGGCACTGACAAGGGATGCAACAGGGCAATGCCCTGAGAGATGCACCCTAAATAGGAATCTGGCCCTGACACGCCAATGAAACTTGCTGATCAAGAAAAGATATTCCCAGTGTCAACACATCCCTTTTTCAGAGAGGGGGAAGAGGGAGGGCTGCTTCAGATGTATTAATGGAAAAGAATTCATTAGGTTTGCAATGTGATTGGGCCACTATCTTCACAGTATCTCCAAACAAGCTCCGCTCTCTGAATTCCAACTAAAAAAATCCCAGTTCTTTAGCTAAACAAAGGTGCTCCTTTTAATTTCTTTATCTTCTAGCTTTTTGTGGTGCTTGATCCTGGGGATAAACCATCTTGTGAAGGTGGTGAGAACAGTTCTATTTTCCCAGTACTGAGGGGCAAAGTTACTCAGTTACATTTGAGTAATTCAGGTAGTGGGAAATAGCAGGCTATTAATTTCCAGTTTGTCTGCTGCACATTCTAGAGTCAAAGCTTGCAGCATGCCTGGAGTGATACATACCTTCCAGAGGCTTCTTGTTTTCAGTCTGGGTTCCTCTGTTACTAAGCACATGCTTAGGTTTTGCACCACTCTCCTCAGACTTATCTTTGGCCTAAAAATAACAGGGGAACACAGAAATTACAGTTACAGCCAAGAGTGTCTACTTCCCACTAGGTTCCTGCAACTATGTAGAACCTATGCATTCAGACTCTGTAAAATGGACAGTTACACCTCTTCTGAATTATTAGTCAGTGCTGGGTTTATTTCCTTCTTCCAGTCTCTCCCTGCCTTTGCAGGCAGGCATCCTTTTGAAACAACATAACAGATTAATACATTAGCTCACTGCTTTCCAAAATTTTCACTGTCAGGGTTTTTGCCTCCAGTCATCCTTACTCACATTGATTAAAAAGTATGACATGTGAAACATGAGACAGTAGAAAAAGAAATGATGCTGTACTTCTGTTGCTTTTTGGCTGGTGACAGAAGGAAAAGTAATATTTCTGAATATATTTGTCAAAACGTATTTGTCTCAATCTAAAAATTCATTATTTGACCTGATAAGAGGTGATACCAAAAAAGAATCTCTAGTGTTGTATCAACTCTTGTGTATGTACTTGACATTTCACATGTCACCTTTAGAATGATTAAAAACAGAAGCAGATTTTTATCTTTAAGCAGTGTTTTTCCCCCAATTAATTTGAGAGAAGGGATGTTTTGTAACAGAACCACTAAAGACTTCACACAGCAATACATGTGAAATCAAATTACAACTGGCTTCTGTGTAGCAAAAAGCATTACACAAAATTAGGAAAAGGCATAATATTTCCTGTGGTTGGCATACAGTTAAAAATCTAGTGATGATCTAGCCTCCTATCCCAATTTGTACAAGCAAATAAGCAACATGTAAAGTATTTCTGCAGGTAACTGATTACAAGACAGCTGCACATCAGCCCTTCACCTGTTAGTAAAAGCAGTTAAGGATTTCATGCACCAACCCTACAGACTGAACAGAGCCTCCCCACCTCCCCATTCCAAAAAATCAAAACACCCAGAGAGTAAAAGTAGGAAAAAATCATTACCCTTTTTATTACAGCTCTAAGCAAACCTGCAACAATGACCAGGGTGAACATTATTCTGGCACAATCCTACATGCAAAGAAAGCCTGGGGTAAGTGACAGTTTAATGCTGGTGCATTTTTTCTGGTTTTTAAGTAAGAAGTTAGAGGTTTAAAACCTAGGAAGCTCAGTTCCTAGTCTTTTGTTGACTCCAAGCCCACAAAACTTCTTCCATAAGCATTCCCAAGTCATCTCTGGAATGCTGTCAACAAACAGCTTCACCCAGAAATGTAAACACAACCTCCCCACTCCCAGCCCATCCCGAGCCAGCCCGTGATAAAGAGTCCTGGTACAAACAGCAAAGGCTGGACAACAGGAACAAGCAGGCAGCAAGTTCTTTTTCTGTGCTCCCCCTGCAACCGTGGAGCTCTTTGGACATGTCTGTGCTGCTGTCACACAACAGGCTGCAAAAACCAGACCCAAGTTAGCACATGGCTCAGCACAAGGTAATTTGTTCTTATGTTCACCTGTGCTTTGCTCCAGGTTTCCCAGCCAGGTCACGTACACACACAACCTCACTAATTCAAGCCTAGTTCAGATATCACTCAGCAGTCTGTGATCAAAGCACAGACTTATCTTGAGGTCTTGTAACTGACCTCATGCTCCAATTTCAAAAAGTGTTCATGACCAGAAACAAAAAAGGAGGACAATTATGGTCATATTGCACAACTGGAGTTTGCCATAAAGGTGCTCACCCACTACACCTTGACTGTTGGCCAACCAAGGTACAGGTTAGAGCCTGGGACACAGACCTCCACCCCCTCCCAGTCCACCAGGTTGTCACCAGCAGGTCATTTCACCTCAAACTCTATCTGCCTATCCACAAAATCAAGCAAAGGACAGTATCTGTCTCCAGGCATTTTGCAGTGACTGCAGGCAGCGACTGTAATAACACAGCTTTACCCAAAACACATCAGACCTTCCCATTTCCCAAAAAACCTGTAGAACTGAAGCTGGAACTGCAAGTATGAGCTTTATCTCTATCCAGATGTAAGGTTGGTAACTAATGCATGATTTATTGCTCTCAACACTAATGGAAGCATTTGATAAATTCTTCTGTCTCCTAACAGGCCAGCTCACTTGTCAGCCTCTGGCACTTTAAAAAGGGAGACCAGAGAGCACTGAAAGCCTGGAAAGGTACATTGGCATCAAGCACTGCCCTGCTCTTCTAAAAGGTACCTTCCCATCAAAACATTTTACAGTTTTGGTGAAAAATACTTGGATTAAGATACAAATGGACATTTTCATTTGAGCTAAATTCTCATTACTGTAATCACATCTCTACATACATGGAGGTTTGGAATGAATAAACAAATTCTAGCTCTTGCAGATTTCCTCTCTTTCGTCTCCATGGTGGGGTAGAAGCCATAGGGAAAAATGGAAACTCCCATTACCTAGAATTAATTCCAGATGCTTGTAACTTTTAAAAAACAAGGTTGATCTATTTTAAAACACTATATCAACTAAGTACTGGTCTTGCCTGTTCCTTGCCCATTGTCCTCAATAATTAAGAAATGCTTGGGAACTGATGTCTGGAACTTGCAAACACAAGAACTACTTGATTTCAGGAGTGAACGATGTCAATGGAGTTATGAAGTCACAGCTGTATCACAAAAATGCAGCTGAAGACAACTAAGATGTCTAAGGACGTGTAAATCTGCTCAGTAACATGACCATAAGTCAGCACAGGTTTCAGGAACTGGTGCTCAGAATTTACGAACGAACAAGGAAATAGAAGCTTCTCTCAAAAAAACCCCAAAAACTTCTAGCATGTTACTCATACTTTTCACTGGGGCCTCAATTCAGTCACTAATTTGGGTGACACTGCTGAGCTTTGAGCACTGGTAGAAGTGGAATTTTCCTTTCCAGTAGCAATCTGCTCCTCACAGTCATTACAGGACTGCCCAGCACCCTTCAGGAACCCCAGACACTGTTTTGAGCTTGTTCCCTGCCTTAAGAGCCTTGCAATTCAAAGGTCCCAGCAGTAACCTGTACCAGCAATACAGAAAGGAAAACTTCAATTAAACATCATGCAAGAGATTGACAGGAGAGTCTAAAGCCCTGCTATGTTATAAAGTGAAATGAAGAACAGTAAAACTAAACCAACCTCAACAGGGATTTCCAGCAGACTCCCCTTCTTCCAGGGCACAATGCCTTTGAGAATGAAATCCACTACTTTAGAATTTTTTAATACTTCTCCCACAAATGTAATAACTTTATCCAGGGTATCAACCCTTTTCTCTATCTTTGCCAGCCTCTCCTTATGCTTGGAGGCATCTAGCTGGGCAGCTTTCATCAAATTCAACACTTCTGAGCACATGCTCTGGACATCAGCCTGGGCAGCAGTGTCCGGAACCTTCAGGCCTTTCTGCATTGCATCTGTGTCATCAGCAGCTGCTCGGGATACTGTGAGCTTGTTAATGCCACTTTCTACATCAGCAACGCCTCTGTCAACTCGCTGCAGTTTGCCTGTCAGGTCTTCCTGGAAATGCAACAGTTTGTCCATCTTTTCGTTCAAGAGATACAGCTTTTTGTCCACCGTACTTAAACTGTGCACTTTTGCAGGCTGGAACTTTGTCAGGGCGTTTCCCTCTGCGAGGTCCAAGCTCCCCGCAGACATTGTCTCCAGACAGCAGGAAGTCAGACAGATTAGGCTGGCTTTTCACTAATCATAAATTAGAAAATGAGGCTCTGAAAGTTCATCTTCTTCAGCTATTCCTACACCAGTCAAGCTCACTTACTGGAGTCGCTAGAGCATATCATGAGGTAGCTACTGCACAAAAGATTTATTTCTGTGTTATCTGTTTCTTACTGTGTGCTTTCAATGAAGGAGGCAATTTGGCACCAGACTATGTTTTCTTGTGCCTCCTTGACGTCACAAAACCATTTAAAATTCTTTCTCGAGTGGCTGTTGATAGGCAAGCATCTTAACAATGGCCAATGCCTGCACAGGCCTCTGGAGGGAGGGGGATTGTTTTCATGACCAGTTTTAGTTCTGTGATAATGAAAAGGTGCTAGAACATTTCCCTTCATTAAAGAGGAAAAATATAAAAGTAAACTGGCTGGCCTTGTGCTGAAGCTTGGAAGACTTCAGCTTTGTAGCACAGATGCAGAACACCCAGCATAGACACAGGGTGCTCTTTCAGTTGGCTGGCACTTGAATTTAAAAATAGAGTGCAATGACAATGATCTGAAATACGTATCTAGCACCAGCATGTCTTTGTCAACTGAAACTTCTAAAATTAAATCTTTCTCCCAGGCTATAAAAATGAACCAAGTTAAAAAAATCATAACGAAGGCACAGCAGAATTAGTCTAACTATTAGCAATGAAGTTATTAAGTCTTAAAGGATTTGTTATTGACTTGCTTTTCACTTCTGAATCACAGCATATCTACTATACAAATTACAGTCACTAGAGAACAGAAGAAGTCACTTCACAGTGTACAGGCTCCACTGCCACAGTTCTGAATGCTTTAGAAACATTAATGAATGTACCCTTACAATACCACACAGAAGGGGAGTCAGTTCTCTCCCACAGAGAACTGTGGCATCAGGAGACAGCAGTTTGTCCCATGCCAGATGTGACACTGTCACACAACTGTGTCTGGTTCTCCCGGGTCCCTTTGCACTGCTGAGTGTAGAGCAGGGAGGAGAAACAATGGAACCACAGCAAAGCCACGGCCTTTGGGATACTCAGCACCCCTCTGCCTCCAGTCCCTTCCTCATTTTTTGTAAAGGGCATATGGAAAGAAAATGTCACTCTTAAAGTGAATTTCCTGTATGACATTGGACATTCTAGACATTAAAACCCTTCCCACAGAGTAGGAGCAGCATTAAAGTTACCCTCTCAGGACAATGTTGAGTCCTTGCCACTTCCGTAAGCCGAGAATTTTTATTTACAATTAAAAAAAAGTGCATCATCTACTAAGGCCATCATACAACTATAGCCAAGCTGGTGGTTCTGTGACATTTAGAAGCCAATAAGCAGCTCTACCAAACACAGCCAAAGTTGTGAGACGTGGGCTGTTCATCACCTTCACGGAAGAGTCTGAATGCCAAGCAATGACTTTAGAAGAAAACCTGGGACTTTGTGCCACGTCACTTCTCCTGACCAAAAAGGTGTTTTCACAGCAGTCTGGGATAGAATGGTGTAAGTTTTGTGATATCCCATACAACACAGTAAAATATACAGCTCTGTCTTGAAGGTTTAGGACATGGGCAATAAACGCCTTGCAACTCTACTACTGCAGTTAAAGAATTAAGAGTGTTTAGCTAAATGCCTCCAAGTAATTAATTCTTTCAAGCCCACAAACATGCTTGATGACAAAAGATAAAAACAACCAACATAATTCACTAAATCAAGAGTACCTGCTGAATGTTGTCCTGTTAGGAACAGGAAGTGGTAGAGTCATTAGAGTGTTGTATTTAAAGTCAGACAACTTACAGCAAATACGAGAACAAGGAAGCTTAGCCACAGAAAGTCATCCCCAACTGCACACTCAGAACTCAAGCTGCCACCACCAGTGTGTTGCTCCAGGCACAGCACACAGCCAGGAAACAATGCAAGTACCACCAGTGAGCACAGCTGGCCTCTGCGTGTGCTTGTGGGCAAACAGGAGTCCTGCAAAACCTTGAACTGCCATCTTAGTTATCTAACAACTGAGAGCAAAAAGTATGAATGCTGCCCAGCTGTTATGATTCATGTAACTGCTGATTTAATCCTCTTCACGTACAATGGACTGTGCAAAATGCTGTGTAAAGCAAAAAGTGTCGCTTCAAAAAAAAAAAAAATCCCATCCCTTTCTCCTCTGGATTCAGCCACATGCACTGTGTATTCCAGCCACATGGAACAGATTTCACCACCCAGCTGCACACACAGTGCACTGAGAGATGTTTGAGATAATGCTCTACAGAGAATTCTTGCTAAAAATATGCAGCAAATATTCCTTGCCAGTGTTGTCTGAGGAACGGGGAAGATAGAGCCATAACTGCCTCCTACTCAGACACAGCTGTTTGACTTATTCTACTACTTACATCAAACTGTGCATCCAAAAACAACTGCAAAATTACAGATGGGATGAAGGACAGAGAAGGAAATCTCATTAGGACCAAAGTAAAAAGTTTTAAACATCTGTCACAAAGTTAAGGTCAGCTATTCTTTATTCATTTTCTCCTCCACTGACTCCCCTTTTTGCACTGCTGGCAAACACACAAACAGAAAAAAATGGCTCTGGCAAGTCTAACAGTTTGCCTTGCCTTCAGAATGATAATATGCTCAAATACTGGCAAAAACCCTTTTATTCTTTTTGCTTTGAATTACAAAAGCAGGCAATTGTTGTTCAGGACATTGATTCAATGCCCAGTGTTCAGATCTTGCCTGAGCAGCCTGCAAAGAGTATTTATCTCCATTGCCAGTCCCAAGCCTTTCAATAGTTACCAAAAGCTAAGGGAAAAATCCTAAAATGCCTGACATCACAAAAAAGCACAGCTGTTGTGACAAGTGCCACAGCCCATCAAACTCACTGTTTCTTTGTGAGGAGCTATTGCTTACAATGACATTTTGCACTTAGATACCACAACACAGGGTGCTTCATCTTCAGTCCCTGAATTTCAGAGTGTTGTGTGAACAACAAATACCAGGTAATGCTGCAGGACTCCTGCAGAGAGCAGAGTTATGTTCAGTCACCCCTGGTGGCATTGCCAAAACTGGTGACCCACAAGACTCCATTATTGTCTGGATGTAACTTGAACAGTTTCTGATGACAACTGTTCTCCTGTGGGTTCCTGCTCATTTCTTCCAGGTAATAAAAAATGAGCACTGGGATCTGGAGTGTGCAGGCAACTGCCTTGATTCCATTGTCTGCTGAACTGAAATGAACTTGTCTGATCCCTTTAAAACACCTCCAAGGTATCAGGTATCTCAGGAATGCAGAGAAAAGGAACACACATGCTGGAGAAACACAACCACAAGTGACCTTGAACCAATGATGCCAAAGAGACTTCTATTCTCAAGGGGAGGAAGAGTTTTTCCCTCTTTGGCTCACACCTCACACACACTCTGCCAGTTGTGAGAGAGAGATGTCAGAAAACAAGAGAAAAATTCAGATTCAACACACAAAATCTATGATATCTCAGTTTAGTTACAATTCCTCCTTGCTAGGTCTGACTCGAAGGAAAAAATCCTCAAGGATGAAGTGAATAGAAAACAAAATATTAGAAAAAAAAATCTACAGCATGTACTGAAGTGACAGCAGAGACTTATGCCCCAAACAAGAAATGTCACAGAGGTTAAAACCAGCTGCTCAAACAGATCATCTCATTAGATTGTTGCATTGCTTCCAACAACATTGTAAAACTGGAGATGGCTGACAATACATAAGAAAATAAAAAACCAACTTTTTATATGGCCTATAAAAAGCCAAAGCTTAATACAGAACTTAAAGGCTTTGGGAGAAGTTTGCAGTGCAACAGAGTTCTAAGGAGATGGAGAATGCAATGTGGCAAAACATCAGGAGATTACAAAAGGAAAAACCAAAGCAAATAAGCTCAAAGCAGTCTGGCTACATCTGATAAACACTGCCCAGGCAAAAAAAAAAGTAAATTTTTTTTACAAATATCTTTTAGATATTTAGAAACCAGATGTCAGCTTTTTCAAGTTATAATGAAAATCTACTTAATCTACATCTAATTGCTGCAGTTCATTAACATACATTTCCTACTTTTCTCCCCAGCAAATGAACGGGTTACTGAACCTTTTTAGGGTACCTAAATTTTTGAAATACTAAACCTAGTTTCTCATGAACAACATGAAAGGAAAATTTATTATATCCACAGGGTAATGGTGCAGCAACAGACGAATTCTAACAAAGGCAAGCACAAAGGAGGCATTGGCTCTAATTCAGGGCAATCACTTCCAAAGGCAAGATATGCCACACAGCCTGGATAAATTGGATAAATCCACCTATCAAACTGGCTGGCTTTCCTGCTGGGATCAGATCATCCAGGGAACTGGACCACACCTGCTTTAGAAGGCCAAGAACCCCACATTTAATGTATCACTCACGTCACTGCTGGTTGAAATCCACCTGCCCAGTAAAAGGATCTATGGAACACTGTTGGTATCCCCAGGTGACCCTGGCAAGAACAACTCAATATTGTCTCTGTCACAACATGACTGTGGTGCCAGGTACACCCAACAATCACGAGGGAAACTTGGGGTTTCTATGTATTTAATGAGACAAAACTGCTAACACAGTCAATTAGGAAATACCCTTGCAAGTTCTGACTTCCTTCCCCACTTCCATTTCATTATTTTTCAGACAACTGAATCTAAGGATGTCTCCAGGCAGCAGCACAGCTAAGGATAGGTTACTGAACCCGATACCATGTGCACTATTGTAATGCATCTCAGTCAGGCAGCTGACAGCAGAGAGCTGAGCAGATCAGTTATGACATTTCATTTACATCAAAGTGATGAGATTTCTAGATAACACTGTTTACCATTTGCCCACAGTCCTTCCACCAGGTTACTCTGCCTCTCAGGAGGCCAACAGGACACCTGCTGTCTGTCCACATTGACCCACTTGACCCCAGAGCTTATTCTCACCACCAAGTCTGTTACTCACAGACACTACATTAAGCAGCTCATTACTTGGAATTTTCATCCTTTCAACTTATTGTCTTTTTAAGCAGCTATGCAACTATTTAACTAACTTGGAGCAGAAGAGTGGTAACTGAGAATGTTTCCCTGGTGTGGTGGTGAGGATTCACCTTCCCACTCCTCCACACCCCTCCAACAAAGACCTCTCCTCTGGAAACTGAACAAAAAAGTCATGTTGTTCCTGCTTCCCCTGAATTTCAGTGGTTTTATATCTAATGCAGTCAGTTCCTCATAAAGCCTGCTGATTTTAAGGGTCAGCCACAAAAGCTTCCCTCAGATTCAAGAAGCTTCTTATTTACAAGATGCTCTCTCAGTACTACTGGGAGCTCAGCAGAGAGCCCTGAGGCCCACTTGACACCTGCCAAAAGCTCTTGTGTCAATGGCAATTTGCTCAGGTACAAGTAATTCTATGTCAGTAGGGATCTGCCACAACAGAAGAATAGCCCTGGCTGTGCAGTAATGCCAACAGGAACAAAATCAGTAAAAGCAAATTCTCCTTACTGAAGTGATGAGATAGGGCTCTCAGGATCACATACAGGGAACAGACCTGTTGCATTAGAAAGGGTTATTTCTAGACAGTCAACTTTTCTGAAAAACAAACTTACATAATCTAGAGTTTGCTCCAAAACACATTAAAACCAGCACAATTGTACTTGCTGACTTGAAATTTGACTGGCTTCAAATCAAATCCCTCAGAAAAGCCTCTACTTTGCCAGCAACATACTTTTGTTTGAGGAGATGCAAATCCCCTAAACTGCACTGTGCTTTCTGCACTTCTGCTCCCTTCCTACTTCAGTTCTTTTTAGCTTCAAGTCTGAAAAGATACAACAAAAATGCACACTCAGAGCTGTACTAACTTGTTAATTTGTAACCATCATTTCCAACTTCACCTTTCTCACCACCGTGACTGACAATCGTTGTAAGGATATATCATACTATTTTCTTTGCTTCTCCACTTACATTCCCAAGGTTGAAAGGCAAGAACTCTGTCCTCCAGCCCCCCTTCTGCCCTTCATGGATACTGGGGTATGATCACCTCGAGCACAATTTTACATCGCAGTGGTTTAGGTCTTTGGCAGGTAAAACACACAAGCACTTCAAACCATGCTGGATTGCACTGGAATTAAGTGACAGAAGTGTTCACAAGCAGCCTTGCAAGAGGCAGCCTCCAAAACCATCCAACTGGACTCCAGCATCCCTTGGCTACTGCCACACGCCCTTGGAAACTCCTCCCAGGCAAAGTTTACAAAAGCAGTTCCTGCCATCATGTCAGGCCTTGTGCAAGCTGGAGTCTCAGTCCCTGATTTTCTTCTCTCACTCACATTCCCACCTGACAGCTCCCAACTGTGGTACAACAAACACCAAGCACTGTATTCACTGCTCCTTGCTAACAATGGTCTTCACAGGAATTTAACAGTGGGGTTATTTTTTAAGGAAGAACTCTTTGACATTGCTATTCCTCACTAAAACCCAAAACCCCATGTTAACAAAATTTTAGATCAAGTAAATACTTATCTGCCCTATAATGAAGCCTGTTATGTGCTAAATTCACCTGCTCATTTAGATCTGATATTTTGCTTTGACATCATTCATAAATATGGGAATAACCATCAGTTCAGGCTTAGCCTCGACACAAACTGCTTTGAAAAAGATTCAGAATAAAAGAGTTTGTGTACAAAAAGCAGTGGTTTTGCAAACTCTTCTCAGTAATCAAAGCTCACGTAGAAGCCACTTGCTGTCCTTTAGGTGAATGTTTCCATGTCTGGCAAAAAGCAGAGAAATTGCTGTATCCATCTCAGCTGTGAAAAACATCTCCAGCTAAACTTACAATAGTGTATATCAGGCTGGAAGAAGTATACAGGAAACGAACAAAAGAATGTGATCTACAGAAAAACTCCCCTAAAGGAACATTATACCATATGCCAGTGGAATTGCAAAAGGCAACTAACAACAGGAATCAAGTTTTTCAGAGCAAGAAATGAGAAGGCAATTTTTAAAGTTTATCTCTCTATAGCAGATAGCTTAAGAACAGTTGGGTGTGAATTAGAAGCCTTGAATTAGGGCTCCAGTGGTATGACTAAGCACAGTGATCCATTTTTCCATCTGGGGTTAGTATCTCAGTACAAATATCTAGTAAAAACAGAAATCCAGAGCCTGTTTGGTACAGCCATTTCCACTCCCAAAACAGTAAGCACCCCCCAGTGCTTCTCTGCAAGGCTTCTATCAGGACTCACAAGTTTTGCTTCTGAACCACCTTGCTACCTTAAATCAGCAGTCAATAAGACTCCAGAGTGTTAATTTTCCTCAACCACACAGACATTTCTCTGCACTCACAGAAGGCTCCTGAATTAAAACTAATAAATCATTGATTTTGGAATTCTGCTATTAGATCAGTGACAAATTAATCTCCAGCTGCATTGCAGAGACAGCTGTAGTGTAAATGCAGACACACTGATTATCAGTGCTAGACTACAAAAACAGCCCCAAGGCCTGGCACCATAAAGCCAAAATCACTCAGAGGAAAGCAAGCAAATAACAGTGCTGATAAAAGATCCAGGATATAAATGGTTTGGATTTCATATTAGCTGATACCAGGAGTATTTGTCACTAATGGGTAGTAGGGCAGTGCCAGCCAGAAATCCAGTAACAGTACATCAAGATCTTCTCAGTGCAAGAAACTAGGAGAGGAGTTAAAACACAGGCTGGATGCTGGAAAATACTGCTGTAATGTTCTGCAGAGATGTAAGCAAATTACAGCTGGCAAAAGTCCCTACATAATATCCCTGAAAATGGTGAAATACAGGGGTCTCATGCTCTTGCTCCACCACAAAAGGAGAAACGGGAAAATTCCAACAAAGTTTGTCTAAACTGAATCAATCCAGTGAAGAGTGGATTCTGCAGTGACTGTAAAACAGATAACAGTGCCCCAAAACAAGCTCAGTGTCCCACAGCAATGACTGGCAGCTTTCTACCTGCCTTACCAAGACAAGCCATCCTTGCTGGCCGTGGTGACAACCACCTCACGCAGTGGGATGACCCACAGCCATTTGGTAGCTTGTGCCAATGTTTTCTGGCCCCAAACCTGATAATTCTGCATAAAGCAAACCCAGAAACAAGAAGGTCAAGTCAGTCATCAAATCTGTAGCAAACTATTTTCTTTTTATAGCAAGACAGGTCAAGGAAGATGCAAAATCAAGCTGTGCTGATTCCTAAAGGGGTGCTGAGAATTAACCAGAACTCTGAAGATTCCCACACTGGGCTCCTGGGGACTTCAGCTGAAACTGGGAACAGGAACCCACCAAGAAAACATCCAGAACACAATTATTTATAGAAAAAGGGCATTTCTTTACAACTCTGCCCAGCCCCACACAGTATCAGTGAACATGCGATGACAGTGCTGGAAGGAATCAGGTCTCTGAAGGGAAGCATTCAGGACCTGAAATCAAAAGTATGCCTAAGGTGAGTCAGAAAGCACATGGGCTGCTCAAGCCTGAACAACAAAACAAGGACACAAATGAGAGAGTGAAAGGTGAGCCACAAATATAGAAGACAACAGCAGGAGGACCTGTTAGCTCCTGCTATCTCAATTCAGCCATGGAGAAGGTGAAAACAAACCTGGTTTGTAATGTCAGAGACTATATATAGTTTACTACTTTAAGTTCTGGGATATGAACTGTCTGAAAGGATACTCAATAGAGTATATTTAGACTGCAGACCACTATGGTGCAAAATTTATATTGGAGCACATGACATCTTCATCTTGAGCTCCCACAAAGCCTGGGGAGACAGCGTTAACAATTGAGATGCTCAGAGATTTTTCAATCATGTATTTTTCTAAAAATCCCAATCCTTTGGAATGGTTTACCAATTCCATTCATTCCTTTCAGTCTGTCTGCCTCTGTGAGCTCTCCACAGCAGTGTGCACACAGCCTGTCAAGAATCTGGACCCTAGGAGGGCTATTTGGGCCCTGCAGTACACAGACTGTCCAGAGCCTGGATCCCAGAGCTGCTCTGCTGAGGAGAGAGAAGAGTGACTCCCCAGGTAAACAGGAGCCTGAACTGCAAGTGCCAAGGCCTGATCTCCATCAGCAGCTCTGCAGTTCAAGCATCAACTCCACAAAACAGGAGAGAACTGTTTAAAGAAATTAAAGGTAATTGTTGTGCAGTGCAAGAATATGAAACTCATGATGTGAACCAACAGCACCTGAGGAGTTCAAAATAACTCTACACAGGACTCAGAAAAATGTCTCCAAGTAGCAAAAGCAGCAAGATGTTAGCCCCTCCAGAAAAACCCCACAGAGTGGGACACATACCCCCAATCACAAACACAAATGAAGAGAGGAACATCAAGATTAACTTATGGGAATGACTAGGTGACTTCAAATATCTCATTAAGTGGCTGTGTCCTAAAAGAGGATAAAACATACATCAGGTCCAGCAAGTCAGAAGAAAGACAGCAGCACCACTAAGGTTAAAAGGGTTGATGTAGGTGAACATCAAAGCTGTTCAGCTCCAGAAAGGAAAAGCCTGAAGGAAGTACAGGTGACTTGATCATTAGGCACATGTAAGAACACTCCTGTCACTGCCTCTCCTAAGAGTCCAATTAGTTTCAGAGAAAAAAATGCCACATCTTATTGCTTGAGCACCAACTCCCCCCTCCACTGTACCTCTGAGCAGTAATAGATTTCCAATCAATCTGTAAAAACATGCAGGGCACTGCTGCAGAGCTGCCTGGGGTTATGAATCCTTCCTTCCACAACAGCCCACTCAGCTGAGCCAGCCACTTGTTTGAGCAGCAGCAGGCAGATCCCCAGGTACTGCATCAGGAGATTCCAGCCCAGAAACATGCAAACAACAGATTCCCCCCTGCAACCACTGACAGCAGAACTGTACACACACCCACCAGATCCTGCTGGGACAGCCTCAAACCTGACCCACAGGCTGACACTGGGAGAAGAGAGCTCTCCCTAGGGTTAATATTAAACTTACACATTAGAGCAGTTCTCACCAGCTTTACTAAGAATTGCACATGTGGTCCACGACTATTCATCCTTATGTGTTCTCTGCCAGTCCCATCCTCCAAAAGCATCCTTCCCTTTGCAATGTTCCATGAATTTGAGTACTAGCATTGTGAACAAAACAAAGAATGATTTTCCAAGAGATAAACATAATGAGTTTGGTAAACTGGCCACAGTGATGTAATCCAATGCGAGACATCCAAAACAACGTTGATTTTGATTGTTAGTGCACTGAGGACAAGGAAAACCAAAAAAAAAAATCAAACTCACTCTAAGGTAACTTTTACCTGTGGACCCTAATGTGTTTCCAGAAGAGAAGCACCATTATCACTAATTTCACAGAAAAGAAAATTGAAGTAATGAATATGAAAGAATTACTCAGTCACCCAACAGATCAATTACAGAGAAACAAGATATTCTGAATCTCATTACAGTCTTCATTGCAAAACACTAACTCTGATCTGCACAGAGCCAAGCCACAGAATGCCATGGAGACAGATAACTGCAGCACCAACTTAATTGCCCCCAAGACATGACTAGTCCAAAAAGCCCTGGCTCATTTGTTTTTATGGTTCTAGGGCCACCTTCTGTAGTCCTGAAAATACCTTTCATTTGCACTCCTTCAGAAAAAAAAGCAAGAGAAAATCACATGTATTTCAGGCTGTTTATTACCTTTAACAAAAAGCTGAACATGAACAATTTAAATACATCATTATATCTTCAACAAGAACAGCAGCTGAGTAGAATATTATATCCAAATTAATAGACCAAAACGTTTTTCTGCTACATTCCCATAAACAGACAACAAAACATGCAGTCACTGGGATATGAAATGTATCTGGTCAACTGAGCCTTTCTGTTTCTTATGCAATATATGATTAAAAAAATCATATCATACTCTCAGCTATTAAATCCACTACATGTTGTCACATTAGAGGAATTTAAGACTTTGGAACAATATCCTACTTATTGAAATCAGTAAAAATTTTGTCTTTTCTTCAACTGAGCCGGAATTCAGTTTATTGATTTAGTTAATTTATTCCACTGGCTCTTTAAAAAACAAAGATGATTACAAATACAAGCTCTTTAAGAAAAGCCATTAGAGCTATTATTAAACAAAATACATTAGGAAATCCTTTCTTCAAAATTTTGAAAGACAACAGTTTCAAAAAACCCACAACAATCTGATTTATTCTAACTTAAAATGCAACTCCTACAATTATTATTTTTTCCATTTCTTGAACATTATTATATGTCCATGGAATTCTTTTAAAGTTGCTTAAGTACATTTTCTGCTACTGGTCTTTTCAGCAGCTCAAAAAGTAGGTAAATGCAAACAGGCTTCTGAAAACAAATACTTTTCCTAGACTTTCTGCTACAGTAGAAACTGAAACTGAACTTCACAGGTAGCCTGAAAACACAGTGGGCTTTAATGAGTAGCTTACAAAGGTAGAGAAGCAGATTCCCATTCTCTCTATTGCCAGGGGTGTCTCCACGGCTCTCTGCGTTACAGGGTCTGTGCTCTGTCCATCAGTGCTTCAGCTTTGGAGAGAGATCTCTTTTGCTTTGTTCCTCAGACCTTTGCACTGTGGGGTTCTGATTTCACAGCTTTCCAGGACTACCCCATAGCACCCTTTGAGGCACTGAGTGCCACTGCTCAAGGTGATTGCACTGCTTTTACCACAGGTCAAATGGGCTCATGCAGAACTTGGCTGCTCATTAAATCACCTCAGGGTCAGCCTGCCCAGCAGAGTCAGTGTCTTAAAACTCACAGACATATGAGAAGCAGAGCAAAAAGCAGTAACAACCAACCACCACATAATTTGAATGTCAGTCTGTCATCCTATACAACAAATATTCTAGAATAAAAGTTTTAACGTGCCAAGGCTCCCACGAAAAGTAAATGTATTTACAAAGGCAAAGCTTGCAGTCATCATTTCAGAAACACCTCCTTGACGCTGGCAGGTGTTTTGCAAGCCAGCAGGCTGCACAACCTGGCCAAGAATGTCAAACACACACAGCACGTTACAAAAGGCACCAACTTGGTTGGTTTCAGTGAAACCAACTCTGTGCCATCAAGAAAGCTTTCAGTTTCAAACCAGGCTCACAATAAAGCACTAAGGAGTCCCTTACCGTAAATCTCTTTATGTAATCTGAAACACAAAATCCTCCCATGCTCAAACGTAGGGATCTGTGCAGGGCAGATTCTTGATATAAAGTCCCCATGCTGTTTGTCTTGTCTGGTGATGACCCTGGTAGCCTGCAGCCTTTTACTGAATAAAGCTGCACAGCCTCCCTGGATCTTGCTAGAATTCTGCTTGTGTGATAAACCAGGCATTTCATCTTATCTGACACTACACCAGGCATTTCAATCATTTCACTGCCTTATCAGCAGTACTAAGTTCTATCCATATCCCAGCAGTTCACTTCCTGAATCACTGATAACAGATACTCCAGGGCACAGAAACAATACAAGATGACAGCCAGACCTCTGGAGTCACTGAGCAGTCCCTTCTTTGCATTTCTTTGTTCCTTCACTTATATTTTAATCCAATTTTACTTTGCTTTAGCTGTAACTTAAGGACAGCACATTGGCTTCAGCCAAGCAGTGACAAGACTGTCATTTATCCAAGTGTTATTCTATTTTTCAGTGAAACTGATAACTGCTGCAGGATATTGGCTTCAACACAACACAAATATAACACATGTGGGAATTTCTTGCATGTCCAATTTCTTAAGCACAGGAATAGAGGGAACAATGACCAAAAATGACCATTCAGGAGGGTTCATCCTCCATCATAATTCACATAACTATTATGCCTTAAGCACTGTTTCTACATCTGATGCCATGCACACAGAGCCATTCCCTTCAGTCTCTAAAAGACCTTACTCACTTGCACAAGTCTACGTTGCCACAAAGCCCATGTAGGCATATTTGGGCACCCCCTGGATCTAGGATCTTTTAATTTATTTCTACCTACACAGTTAAATATGCAGCCACAATGCACCCAAATGATGTTCCTTGTGCATTTGGTTCTCAGCTAATGAATTCCTTTTTATTTTGCCCTGTGTAAGATACACTGGATTTTTAATAGAGTTCTTACCTGTAAGTTTGTGTCCATGGAGGACAAATATACAAACAGCACAGATACCAAGATGCTGGATGACCTAAGAAGAAAATTAGTTCTAGAGAAGTAGAAGCAAAACTGCTTTCAGTTTTAATCTGTGCCTTCCTCTCCCACTCAGCCAACAAGCTGCAATAGAATTATCTCTGATTACAAGCTGCAAGTGATCCAACATTAAGATGAATCCATCGGGCGTGGGCACACAAAATGACAGCCTCTCACTATGGCTCTGCCTTTGAGCAGGTGGACAAGCACCTCAGGCAGCAGGAGCAGGGCCTGGCATGGGCCATGCCTTCACTGCTTCAATCCCAACAGAGGTGTGTTCTACCACAGGATGGGTGCCCATGCAGTGTCCCCTGAAACAATCAGGAGTGTTGGAGATAAGATACTCTACCTTTATCATTATGATCTAAGAGATGTCAGGTCCAGACGTGTGGGTACAGAGCTGGCTGCCCCTCTCACAGCAAAAACAAGTGGTGTGTTTCCAGCTGGGGTTGTACAGCAAAATAACAAGTATGCTGTTAAAAAACAAAATGAAACCAACATAAGTACAGACAAAACCAGAAACAGGTGAGTGAGGAACTCATGAAGGGCAAAAGCCAGGGAGGAGATGGCTGTGCTTGCCTTACTGCCTGGCAGGGAATGTTTTTCAGGCTATTTAAAAAACAAGTGAACAGGGGTTGCCTGGGGTGACTTGAGCACAGCTGGTAGAGGTGAGATAGTTCTACCAAGATGTTAGTAGTGTAACATCCTGCTAAGGCACATAGGCTGCCTGAGGCTGCCTCAGATGCTGGACTTAAACCTCCAGAGATGAGACTAGTCTCAACTGCCAGACCCCTGTGTAATTCCTAACTCAATCTCTGTGCCTTGACTTTTCCACCTGTAAAACAGAGTTAAACCTTTCCTAGCTCATAGAATATTTTCACAGCTTTAAGATCTATTATTACCATTCTGCCCTTTTAAAGGGCAAGAGTAAACCATAAATTCTAGGTGAAAACCGCCCCAAGATTTTTAAGACACACCAGCTTGGTGGCACAGTGGCACAGGAATACTGGTGCCCTCTGAGCTGAAAGCCCTGCCCCTGTTGGGCCATTCCACGTGGACAGGGCAGGGATACTGCTGGCCTTGGGGCAGCACCTCCAGCAGCATTGCTGGCACTGGGAACACTACCAGCCACTCTCAGTGGAACAGGAGACCATCCACATGGGCACCAAGCTCTTCCACGGCCTTCAGCTTTTTTACTACCACGTAACTGATTGTGGGAATTAAAGATCCCATTCCAGTACCCAAGAAAAGAACAAATATTAGAGCTGCTCAAGAGGTCCAGGGCTTAACAATGACCTTAGACCCAAGGGAGGGAAAGAGATATTTTTATATATTTGTGACTTCTTCCAATAGCACAAATAACCATGCAGTTACTCTAGATTTAGTAAAGAGACACTATTACTTCATGTGGCAGCAGAGGCATGTACAGCATGCAAGCACCCGTGCCACAAGGGAAAGCTTGCATGACAAAGAGAATCCTTTAGAAACTTTGGCAAGAACTCTGGAACGAGCAATGCTCAGCCTGCAACCTTCCATTAGCAGATCCAAATACAGAACTATAGTGTAAAAAAAACCTTCCTGCAGTATTTGCATTAATTAATATTAAGAATATAATTATTATGACAAGTTTCACTGACTGCTTTTTTTCCATTTAGGTTCTGAAAAATAATTAATTTGGAGCTTCTCTCTCCCTCAGTTTAATTTCTAATCTCCCAATGTCAGTTCTGGACAGTGTGATTCTGTGAGTATTAAAAGGCAACAATTTAGTAGCAATTATACTTACTTTCAATCCCCAACAAGGAAATACTTCACTTTTCACAAAGTTAAATGTATTTCTGTGACAATGGACACAGTACTATGTTATCTTTAGTACCTGGGTAAAGTCTAATGGATTTAAACTATAACAAAATATAGATCTTGGTGCCTTGCCCTTGAGCTAGAGGCAAAGAAAGTGATCACTGAGTAGAGGCTTTTTAGGCATCACAAGACACCATTTACCTATAGAATAAATTCAGAACTTCACCAAAACTCACACACATAACATCCAAAAAATGAAATCAAGACCAAGGTTAGTACTTCAGCTTTTAGAGGAACTCTTCAAGTCTGCTATACTTACACTCCAAAACTCCTCTCTCAGACTAGAGAAGTTAGTGGCTCAGTGCATTTGGAGCACAGACCAAGACAAGGGAAGAGGTAGAGGTTTATTATAACTGGCTTCTCCAGCCAGCTGCTGACATATTTGCTAACTCCTGCCCTAACTACAGAGTAAAATGAAGGGGCTCAGCATTTTTGAGGTGACCTATCTCATCTCCCAGAATCAGCCTCTGTGAATTAGGAGGAGGTGCACTGGTCCACAAGCATCCCATTTTCAGGGAATTTATAATCTAAACATTACTTAGATCAAAAGGTTAATACAAAGTATCTTCCTTCCTGAAAATGAGGGGAAGCTTTAGTCACTTGGCACATTTCTTTTACACACACTTAAGAGTTATGAAATCACTTAAGTATTTGAGAACCGTTTTGTCATCAATAATCAGGGGCAGGGAGCTACTAACACTGATGTCACCCACTCTAAGTCACCATGACTATGCCCTAAACATCAACCTGAAGGTTCCCAGTTCTCTTCCCAAGGCACTTCCAAACTGCACTGATAACTTACCTTCCATTACGCTTCCATCCACACAACGAGCTAGAGCTGAAGGCCAGCATACAGGAGTGTCCCCAGGGAAATGCACACAGGATCAGCAGCAGGGTACTGATACCAGAAATGTTCAGGTGCTCTTCTGCATCTGATCAGGACAAGTATTGGGGAGCCTGTGAAGACTCTGACTGATGAGGCATTTTCTAAGGGCAGTCAGTGCCTGGCTGTCCCTGCGCCAGGATCAGCTCATTGCTAGAGCTGCTCCACTCGCAATGGATTAGTATTAAAGGGCAGGTCTGCAAGCCTCCCCACCTCATTAATATTCATTTTAGATTTTAAATTCCAGTTCCACAAGGGCTCATGCTGAAGGCTAGAAGCCTCATAAATTATATTCCATTTTTAAACCTGCAGCATTTGCTCTCATTGCTCCAGAAGGAAAACACTAGAAGAGACAGTTTTAGGCAAGCTGCTTTTGTTAAAACGAATACTATCTAAAGCCCTGCTTTAACTTCATTAACCCACAAAGATTTGCACTACAACGAATCCTGCCTGCAAAGCACAAATGCAACTGCCAGCAAATTTTAATTCTGTCAATATTCTGCTTTTGTTCCAGCTGCCAAAGCAAGAGCACATAATGTCTGCAGCTGAATAAACTCACAAAACTTACCGAGGGAAGACCTGAAATAGCTACAACCACCATAAAGAAATCAAATGAGGAGACAAAGTGACTCAGTATGTACTTCGTCTCCTGGCAAACCTCAGTAGGTGATTTAGATGATTTTGCATTGAGAGCTACCACATTACACAGCAAACCTGCCTTTGATGGTCAGAAGAAAGGTTCAAAGGAGAAGAGATTGAAGCCTTCTCTGTAAGGGTGGGGGCCAATTTTTGGGTAGCAGTCTCTTCCTTCTGTGAAACACCGAGCCTGTTACAGCACCTGTATCCTTCTAGTCTCCACTACTGAAGGAATGAACAGCAAAAGCAAAAGGAAAAACCAACTTTTCTCATTTTACCTTTACAAAACGTAAAAGTTGCTGCAGCAAAGACTTCATGTTCAACAGCCTGTTAGTTTAAAACATGGAGAGGTAACTGGAAACAAAAGTATTTGACATCATTCTCCCTTTGACATCATCATCTCCCTTCAGCAGGGAGAGGAGCAGACCAGGCACGGGATGAGTAGGCTGTCACTTGCATGGGATGAGAGATTTTTATCAAGTTCCTATTCTGCAAATGCACTATCCTGTCATTTTTATAAAGAATTAACACATATCCTCTTGCCCACTCTGAGGCAGCCACAGAGCTGATAATTACAGCCTCTCATTTAATGGTCCATTAACTAGAGGAGACATAATTTAAGTGAGTAAGCCCCATAAAGTACACATGAAGCACATGAATACATGTGGAAATGAGAATTATAGAATCCCCTAGACTGAATTTGAAATTCAAAGGTAAATATTTTAGCTGGACTTAAACTTTGGCAGCCTGGACTGATGACTTTTTTCCCCTATCTTTTAAATCACTGTCCCCTAACCAGGTTCATTCTAGCCCTCAAAAACCTTCTTCACAAGATGTTTCCCCATTTTGACTCAGCTCTGAAAAACAAGGATTAACACTCCAGTGGTGGTGGTATCTTGTTCACCTTCCATATCATGTCTGAATCTGTTTCCCACAGAAAAGCCCAGTAAACTCTCAAGTAAGGGTACAGATGGGGAAGACCAAACACAGGAACAAAAGAACACAGCCTCTGGAGAATTCCTTTTTCCAACCACTTAATTTCTAGGTATAAAAGAACTGCTTAACTCTGGGAGCAGCTGGAATAGCAGCATCCTTACTCCTCTGCAAATGCAGCACCTCTCCAGTCACTCTCCTTGTTCTCCAAACTGCCCTGCTCCTCCTCCCAGCTCCCAAAGGCTGACACAATGCACTGCTTCCTTCAGTGATATTCTGCAGGTTTCCATGTCACTCTGCCAAACAGCCTGCACACACTCACTGCTAATTCCCATCATCAGACCTTTCTCCATTCTCTAGCCAAATCCAGCTTGTCTTTTTCCTGCCCTCTCCATTCCTGGCTTGCTCTGTCTGGTCCCTGCCTCCCCCTCATGTCTGGAGCGAGCTGCAATCGCCTTCCTGCCTTTGCTAAATAAGGAAACCCCACTGCAGCTCCAATGCTAGCTCATAAGGAAAACTGCATGCCTGAAACCCCAGAAACTGAGATTACTGTAACCATAACACAATCCAATAACAGCCTGACAGTGGCCTTTTAAGTCACTGTGCTTTTGAGTATTACTGCAATCACAGAGGGCAAGCTGTCAGAAGCCCATTAAGATTTCACAGCTTGATCAGCAAAAAAAGCACTGGTAAACTGACAAGCAACAATCAACAATCAACAGTAATTAATCTAATATAATCTCAACCCATCTGTTACTCTCACAAAACAATTTTTATTACTTTCTCAGATTCCCTATGATCAAATAATGAATCTTCTTGTTTCCAAGGAATGAATTTGTAACACAGGCGTTCAAAACAGAACATGCTCCCCTGCTCTTTCCCATTTGCTGTATTTTTATTTTTGATCTTTCTGTAGTTGGTAGGAGTAGGGTTTTGTCCATTTGGATTTCAAATTTTTGCAATACATTAACAGTCTAATAAACATATTAAAAGACAAAATATTTTGAGACCAATTTTCCCATGTACAATAGCCATCAGTCTCAACCACTAAACAGTACAAATTGTTCAAGTATCTGTTTCCCCTTCCAAAGTCCTTTAACCTTTTATTTTTTTCCAGAACTACATTTAGATGCACACACATGAGCTGTAAGCAAAAGTGAGCTTCCCTGTTGCTAAGTAACTGTGTGCCAGAGCCAGCCCTGCCACTGTTGAAAGCAACAGCACCACAGTTGCCACGTTTGGAATTCGGTCAGCGTCAAGAAATGTAAGCTCAATATTTTGGATGAGACTCCCAATCTTCTTAAAATGGGTGTGAGCAACAATGAAAGAGAAATAGATCTCGAGATGACCAGACTCATGAGTAATCCTAACGCTGCAGGACACTTTTCCCTATCAGAACACTCAGGCTGTATTTCAGAATGCAGCTATTAGTATTTATCTAAATTAGGCTTCTTGCTCAATTTCCACTCAGCCCATTATACACTGCTTTGAGGCACTATTTTCAAAACATTCCTCTTTGTAAGTGTTAGAAATAATAATTGTGATCATTCAGCTAAATAAAAAGTTTGTTTTAAAAGTGCCTGCTTGAAAACCTTTCACCAGATGTCAAGACCTGCCATTGTAAAAAAATCTTAAAAGTAAATTCTAATGCTCATCTTCTAATCTTGAGATAGGTTTGTCCACACGGTTTAGTAGGGAATTCTAGTTGTGCAGTTAAAAATCACATTTTTTTATAGATTCTAATTTAGTTTCTTGTTTGTCAACACAATCAGAGGTAAAACTACCTCAGGATCAGGCTCTGAATCAGTACTTGGCAAAGACTCAATATACCTCCAGATTAAGCATTTCCTAACTTTCTGCACCACTTTTCCTTCTTTGGAATTGCTCTGCCCTAAACAACAGAGATCTTAGTTCTCTAAGATGACAGGAAACAGTTTTCATTCCTCCACTGTTTCAGAAAGCTACAATAAAAGGCACTTTTCCTTAAGCCTCACTCCACAGCTCCTCGGTGAACTTAACCAAACTGAGCCCTACTCTAACTTCATTCACCTGAGGTTACACACCAAGGGCTCAGTTTTAACAGTCCCCAGCTGAGAGGCTCATGCAAAATAAACATCTGTTCTTTTCCAGAGTTTCTTACACTCGTGCCTTTCCTCTGACTCCGTACAACAAAACCTGGACCACCTCCTGGACACTGTGTGGTTTCACAGATGGATTTCATACCTAGTGCACTCTTATGCAGGTTATGACAAGCCTGGATCTAAAGATCCCTGAACTCTGTTAATAAACTGTATGCCATTCCTTAAAAATGTCCTTTAACACATCAGAACTTTTTATTTGCCGAAGAAGTCAACTCCACCAATAAACACTGCTTTCAATACACTGCACACTGGTGTGCTAGTAAAACCATTTCTTCATTTCACTGAAACCCAGAACTCCTGGGTTACCTCTTGCTCCAGCAAGTTCACTGACCCTGAAACACTTCTTTGGTGTTGCTGAGAACCAGGAGCTGGGGCCCAGAGCACCTTCAGAGCAGAGAGTCCAACTCCACCACTCCAACCTCTCATCAGTACACCTGCTCAGTTGGCCCCACACACAAACACACACGTTTTGCTCCACAGCTTCTCCAAATACTCTGACCTCAGTCTGAAGATTTCTCTTTATTAGCATGATATTTTCCATTAAATATTCATAAGTTGTTTGTTCCAAGACAAAAGAGAAACCACAGAAACTTGGTAAACTGCCAGACTATTAATATTTGTAGTCCTGGTGTCTGGAACACTCACTGTTCTTAACAGCATTTTATGGTCCTCAATGCTGTCCAGCATCAAAAATAGTATTTAATTCTTAACTCTTATTGACAAAATTAGTAAGCTATTAATTGAGAGAAATAACATTTAGTTTACTGCCTTTGGTCTTCTACTAAGACAGAGCTCAGGTTTGACGTACAGAGCTAAGAAGCACCAAAAAAAGCAGCTTATGAGGGGGAGTGAGGGGTAGATGAAGAAGAGGTACCTGACCTTTTCCTGGGGAAAGGCTGGATGATGAGACCACATGATTCATGTGAACCATGTTCTGGGCTTGAAATTTTAAACAACATTTGTGAAAGCAGGTTTAGGTCTTCTTCTGCAGAAAAAAAGAAATACAGAGATTTATCCACTTTCATTGCCTCCTGCCTGATCAATTCCTTGCCTCTTACTTGGATGGCACATCCCAACCAACAGCTGGCAGTGCCAGAAAACCTTTTAAAGTAAGTGCAGGGAAAAAAACCCCAAACACTTTAGTACATTGATTCACAGATTTTTTCAGTTCATTATGAACTCACAATATCTGTGGAAATCACGCAGTGTCTGATCTGCCATAATGCAGAAAAACTGATCTTCATCTCAACCAAAAAACCTGCTTAATCATTTATAATGCTGGGACAACCAGACTTAAAATTCTGTAACCTGTTTTGAAAATGGTAACCTAACAAAAGAGAAAATAGAATTATTCTGTTATTTATTAGAGCTGTCCTACCACCACTGCAACCAAAGTGGCAACCTCCTTAAAGCATAGGCAAATAACTGGGGAAAGCTATGCCTTGGAATGCTGCAGTTAGACTTGCCAGAGGTTATTTGCCAGAATCCACAGTGAAATTAAGGAGAAGCCTAGTACAAAAAACCTGACAGCACAGTCAATACTCTGAAGGACAAAGTGCTTTTAGACTCACTGAAAGCGTCGGTTGCTAACACTGGCTCTGCCGTAGTTCCACGAGCACGAAGCGAGGCACAGGAGCTCTGTGAACAGCTGGTTCTGAGAGCCCAACACCTGCTGCAAGTGGTCCTGCAGACCAAACACCCACTGACAGCTGAAGAATCTTCCAGGTCAATGTTCCTGTAAGTCATGTCCATCCTGCTTCCCAAGAATACTCCACGATGCAGGTCCTAAGCACTGCAAGTACAGATACCATGAGATTTGCATGGAACACACACTCCCCCATGCAAACAAAAGCACTTGCACAGACACACCCAGAGGTTACAACACACCTGCACATGTTCATGCTCACACAGGGATCCTTCTCAAACAGGCACAAACTGAACTGTGGCTCAGCACAGCTTCCTGCTTACACTCTTTAATCCCAGGTTGTCAATACCTTAAAGGTTAACAGAAGCCAAGCACCATGTCCTGTTAGGCAGTAAGATAGTAAACATCCTTTGTAGTACAGTCCAAGATACAAGGAACAGACACAGAGCTGCTAAAAGCCTACATGATCACTGTTTCACTCTAGAACACCCCAACACCTAGAAAAACCATAAAAGAAAAGAAAAAACCAAAAAGCACTATGTAAAACCAATCTAAAGACCTTGTTTGGGAAGTGATATTCAAAGCCAGTATCTCATTTTTAGTCTTTTTCTCAATAAATCCTGCTCAACCACAGGGCAATGATAATCTGCAAAGTATTCCCCAATACCTTGTCCAAATTTCAACTTTTTTTAATCAACTATAACAGTATCAGAACAAAAATAACTGGACAATTAAAAGATGTTTGTAAAATTTGACCAAAGAAAACTTCCAGGGGACTTCCAGGGAAGGTGAAGAGTTTCCTTAAACCATTTTCTATTTGATTGCAAATTTAAAGTTCAGAATTCTCTGGTCCTGACAAATTATCCAACTCCACCAATCCTCACACCTCCAGAACTGATGTCCCACATAACTGATGAAGCAATGTTTCAGTGCAGACAGCCAGTAACAACCATTAGCAGGATCTTAATTTCCCATGTTAGGTAGGAGTGATGTTCTAAAGAAAAATGATCTTTCAGGTTGCTTTCACTGAAAACGAAACACGCCCTCTTCCTGGTCTCCATGGTGAGAATGCCTGAACATCAGTGTGCTGCTCAGAATACGGCTGCCATCTAGCAGCAGAGCAGAGAAATGCAGAGAAATCTCAAGCCAAAATTTGAACTGTGAGCCCACTTGATGGTCAGACATGCTATTACACAAAGCTATAAACACTGGAAACACGGATCTTCGAAAAAAACAAAAAAAGATAAGAACTGGCAGAAAACAGAACTTGTTAAAAGGTGGTTTACAAACAGACAGTTCCCAATACAATCCTAAACTACTTGGTTCACAACAAACAGCTTATCCAGTCAGGCAAGTCAACATGTACAGAGGTGCAGCGGTACTTCACTTTATCTTCTTTTGCTCATTAAAAAACTGCAGCCTAACTCACTTTTTTTGAAAGACTATTTTTCCATGTGAGGTTGCAGGCTACAAAAAATGCATTGAAACAAATGAAGTCAGCCTGAACCACAATGACAGTCAAAGGCAGAGCCTAAAATCTTACACTGAAACTAGAGTTTTTTTCACAAAAAAACCTTCACGTAAGCAACTTCCTGAAGCCTTACCACATTTATTCTTGCTTCTCAGAAACTGCAGTTTCCAAGCAAGTCAGAGCTGCAGTACATAGAATTTTATTCTTTCATCATTCAGCTGTCACTGGCTTTATTTTAGTTTCACAGACCAAGAACAAATACAATTTACAATTATAATCTACAGTGATTTGCCTGTGTTTCATCCATGGATCATCTCTAACACACAAAAGACAGAGCTCTTGAGATCCATCATGTTGATGCCTGTTTTGTACAAAGCAGACACTTTCCAGTTCAGTTACTGAGTGCGTTCCAAGAAATCTGTCTTGGCACACCACAGTTACCAGGGCTTTTGGAAGAGGCTGAAATGTCCTGTCTGTACAGGAAAGAATGGCTTGTTTCTTGTTCACAGGTTTCTTGCTTTGCCAGATCCCCTGGCAAAGACCCACTCCCTCCCTAGGGTGTTTTCAAGGCCACCTGCTTCCATCAGAGCTTTCTCAAAGAAATGGGAAGCCATCAGGGGAAGAAAAGTAGCATGAAGATGTGTGGGAAAGAGATGACAGAAATGACCTGGGGAATACAAAGCGAAGAAATACAGAAATAGAACTCAACCACTGTTTCAGGAGAGCCTCCATCAATGAAATAGAAAAAATGGTCTTGCACATTTGAGATGTATGAATGTGTTTTCTGAAAGTACTGATTAGTAAAAGCACCAATCTAAACTTAGAAATTAACTTACAGTTTTGTCACATCCAACAACATTAACTTCAGTCCTGTGACAGTAACCAATTCCACGTGCAGGAGCAGAAAGAGACAGAAACCTGTAGGAAAGCAGGTCAGAGTACCAGAGACTGCCTTGGCAGCTCCCTCTGTCCCTTCCTAACATAGCACATCTCATTCTAGCAACAGAAGCAACACCAGCCTGATCACATCCTTAAGTCAAGTCCCTTTTGTCACTGGGCTTTAACAACTTACCATGCAAATGTATTCTCTATCCTTAAGATTGACTCATCTGTCCTTACTACTGGTATCTGTGACAGGCTACAGTCTGGGAAGCACAAGTTAATGATGCAGAGAAGTAGGTCTTGTATTTGCAATTTCCCATTCACTGGAATAAAGACAAATGTTTTAGTGGCTTAAGCACATTTCCACGCCATCTCTCTCATCCCGTGTTAATAAGGATGCAAATTATTCCTTAGGAGTTAAGAAGTAAAAACCACTTTCCATGCTTCCTGCTATTACTTACACAGTTTGCATTTGGTCAGTGCCTTGTGGCTTAACTTGAAGCTATCACGGCTCCTTCTGTTAATCAGTAACTAATAAACAGCCAGTATTTGCTAGTCCAGCTTTATTAATAAACATCTTGGCTTCCACCCAGAGATCAGTTCTGTAGTTGAATCTCATTAGGCAATTCTCAATACTCAATGTGATATTGAAAAGCACCAGTAATATTGAAGAAAAAGACATTTATTTGCATTCCTCCTCCTAGAACAGAGCAAATGAAAGGTGACTAAACCCCCGTGTGTCAGATTCTATGAATGTTATTATCTCCTACATCTCCTCCCTCAGGATTTTACACAGCTTGAGGCTTTGGGGTTTTTTCTTGGTAAAATAAAGCCCCCATATAGTCACTAAAGGAAGAGATTTGGCTGAAATTGCACTATACCACTTTAAGAAAGACTACTTTGTTGAATGTCTTTCCCAGAACAATTTCAATCAAAAAAGCTAATTTTTGTGCACTCAGGTAGACTTTGCTTTGGTATTTACAGTCAGCAATCCAAAAACAACACTAATAAGAATTATGCTTTTAAAAGACAGTCAAAAAAAGCTATGGGGAGTAAAAGGAATTACCACACCCTTGTGTTTTGGAAATCCAGTCATGGGATGCCAACTGCAGATGAACATTTCAGATGTCTCCTTCCTTCCCTCTCCAGTAAATAATGGGCCAAGAAAGAGTATGAGACAAGAACTTACCAGATGGACAAGGCAGATACTCAGCAACTAATTGTTACAAAACAAGTGCTTGGCTCTCAAACTTCAGGAGTCTGACCCCAAAGTATAGTATTTTTAAAAAACAACTCTATGGATCAAGAAATTATTTTCTAGAGATAATTCATAAAAAATACGTAGTTGTCTAACAAAATAATCCTCCCAAATTAAACCACTTTAATTTTCTTCCTACCAGAATTATATCACACCTATTAAAAAATGTAAAACTGAAGTCATACCTAGGATGAATACCAGAGTTATAAGACAGTTAAAACCAACACACCCTGAGTATCACAAATGTACTTAATTCTCAGTTCAATAAAATATTGGAATATCAATTTATTAAAAAGTTATGTGAACTGTACATAAGTAAACTGCAATATAGCTGAAAAATCTGAAATATATAATTTTAAAGGAAAATCATTTATTTCTGAAAATATTTAAAATATTGCATTTCTGGCAGCAAATTCAAAAGAAGTGCTCTGGAATGGGTGCAGTCTCTCTGTGCATTTGTCTAGCATTTGTCTTGAAGGCGTGAAACGCATCTGCTTTCTGATTTTTCACAGCACAATCTTGTGACCACTTTCTGACTTGCAGAGACAGAATTCGATTTCCAAGAACAGGAGTAGAATTTTAACAGGAAATGCTATGGTCCTTGTTGGTGCAGACAACACACTTTCCGAGAGTCCATGGCACCTTGGAAAATCTGCTAGCCATCCTGCATAAAACTGCATCAGATTGTGCTCACAAGTTAGAGAATAAGTCTTTGATTGATAATTTTTCTGTTTATTTCCGCCAAGGCCACTGAAAATACGAAGGCCTTTTCATCTGAAAGGTTAGCATACATGTCAACTTCCTTTTCTTGTTTCTCTGTAGAAGAAAAAAAAGTCACTATTAGAAGCTTTGTCCATTATTCGAAGCTAATGCAAGTTAGACAAAAATTAATAAATTTTGTGAAGTAGTGGAATTGAAGTTAGACAATCAACTCCTATGCACAGAGGGAGTGAGAAAGACAAGGAATAGAGGCACACAAAGGTGCTGGAAGAGCCACAGAATGAGTCAGCCAAAAGCATGACTGAATTTCTCTTCCTTAACTATGAAGGAAGAATGAGTCGTTAACATAAAGATAAACAAGTACTCAAGTCTTCCTTCAGGTTTTTTTGGTTTTAGTGATTTGTGGTTTTTTCTTTTACATAAGCACCTCCCATCCAAGAAAGCAAAGTTATTTTACAATATCCTCATTAAACACAAGATTTGCCCCCTTACTTTACAACACATGAAAGAAACCCAAGAGTTTAATGACAGTGTCAAAAGCCAAAGAGCAGATACTTCAATGAAGTCAGGTTCCAAATTTATCATCATGCACATTTCTGGACTTTCTACACTGCAGACTTTCCACCTTATCCCAGCTGTAGAACAATGCTAACATACCTCACTGAGCAAATAAAAGCCTGTGATTTCCCTGTGCTGATGTTGGCTTGCTTCAATGCCACAGACACCCAACAGGAAGCCATCAAAAAGTTTCCATACTGCAGTGCTCAAATAAACTAAGTTACACTACAAAAATTCATAAAATAATACAATTTGAGAAATACCACTTTCATAAATACCACCTCCTCCAGATCATGACTAGTTCTATCCCAGTTTAGCTAGACACAGGTAGCTGACACAAATTGTTAACAAAATAAAGAAACAGTTCTATCAGCAGAAGAACAGGCTTGTAGACAGAAGGAAGACAGAAACACATTCAAAGCTTTCAGCTGTGGAACTCCATCTCTAATCCAGGTTCCACAGTGGCCTGGACTCACTTCCAATCACAACACAAAGCTCACCTGAGACCCCCCTGTGTCTCACTAACACACAGTCACACACATCCACACTCTGGCAACTGCTCCACCAAGACACCTAAACTAGCATGGGGAAAGCCAAAGAAAAGGCAGCCCTGGAAATTAACAGAAAGCACGACCAGGAAAAAAGATCCCAGCATCTCCTATCTCCACCTACCCAAACAGTTAGCCTTCAGTGGCTTCACATTCATAACAATGGTTTTAGATTTGGCTTCACATTTGTGTTACAGCTATGGAGAGAACTCCAGCAGACTGCCTTCCGTGAGAATCAAGTGGTTGTGTTCAACAACTAAGTGGGAGAAGCTCCAAAATCCTTTACCACTGTGTTCTGATGTAATACTGATACAGAAACAGCAGAAACCAGCTTTTTGCTGACTTCCTGGCTATGCAAGGCAATATCCTCTAGTGTATGGAGTTTGAAATGAGTTTGAAAGCGAGTTTTGCTGCCAGTCCTACCCCGCAGTTTAAGACAAATCAGCTTCTGTATGTACATTCTGGGTTGCTCCACTTCCTCCCTATCACCATTTAAAAATTAACAATGCTGGGAGTTGTTCTGAGCACAGACACTACACACACTGGTTATTCCACATTAACCTTTTCTATTTTCAAATCCAAGCCCCACCCCTTATTTCATACTTCCAGATCCAAAAAAATCCAGCCACAAGTTGAACATATCAGCACCCAGCAAAATAAAAAACACTCCCCCTGCACCATGCCCTCGATGCTGTTAACAGACTGTGGACTTCTTAGTTTCCCTTCCTCCCCATCCTCCTAGATCAGCCTTATTCTGAGACTTCAGCTTACTGAAAGCTTGATATCAAAGAGTATGAGTGATTAACACAGGTGTGCAATCTTCATGCACTCTCAGGACAATTGTTCTCATCAGTAACAAGTGAAGAGCTCACATCTGCATGACATTTTATCATCCACTACTCCTAGGATACCACAGCTTCCACACACACACTGAAAACTTTCCACTTCAGTCTTATCTCAGAGTAGTTTTGACTCATTTCTCTATTATGAGCAAAAGAAAAAATAGTACTGTGTTTCTACAAGACAGTTAAGACATTAAAAACTAGGGGGTTTGCTATACAACTAAGAGGTTATTTGGGCAAAAATAATTTTTCTGGATCACATCTCTTGCACCCCAGATCTCCTGCAACTCCCTTATACTGCAGCCCTTAAATCAGCCCTATACTGATTATGTATAAATCACATATAGACCTCCACCTTCACAATTTTTGTATGGATTCATTTTTCAAGGTAGCAAGTTACTTCAAATATGCACACTGGGCAAGAAAATGTGTGAGTAATGCAGCTGGAAATAACTGGAAAAAGAAAACTTGCATCAAGAAAATGTATAAAGATTAAGTTTTATCAGGATACTGAAATGTATGTATATATCTTTATGAAGATTTGGCTTGCTAAGTAACAAGCCTGCTTTAGCAAGTCTACTTCTCTTACTGAGACTTACTTGCTGGTAATGTCTCTCAGAACAACCAATACCACTTCCTCCAGTATATAAGGGTTTTTGTTTGCTTTAATACAATCAGGGTTTTTATCCAGATAACAAGGCAACCTGGGAACCAGTCTAGCTGTGTGTCACAGTCCCACACAGTAAAACAAAGAATACACCTCCACAACGAAATCGGAGTAAAATTATTATGGAGTGTTTGTATTTTCAAAATACATTGTAGCACATCTGACAGAGAAATTAAGTGACAATTTTGACCAGCCAATTTTCCAGGGTCATCACATGACTGAAACATGTGACAGGATAATTTTCTGGGTCCCAGTACTGCCATATCCCCTCAATCTACATCTGCTTCCTCTTTCCTCCCCCTCCATTCTTGCTAAATCTGCAGGGAAAATAGCTTGTTTTAAAAAGCCTTTTTGCTTATTCTATTCTTCTTAATTGCTGCAGCTCTTTGCTCTAATGTGAGCCAGTCACGAAGGACACAAAAGAACCAGTCAAAGGCACAGACATAACTGGGAACAAGCACACTGTGCATGGAATTGCATGACAAGCAATGAAGCAAAGCTACAGATGTCATCGGGGTCTTTAGGAAGGAAATTTTCACAGCTGGATGGTCTTCAAATGTACAGATAATCTGTTCTTCCATGTTAATATAACTGAGGTGTTCTCTGTCTGCCTGTTTTTCCATCTACAAATGCATTAGGAGCCAAATATTTAAACACCCATGAAAGCAGTGGCTTCTTTTTAAGTCTTTGGGGCAAAAGCACCACCTCCAGTGGCAAGTAACACATACCCAAAATATCCTCAAGACGTACAACAGGCAAGGAAATAAGATACTACTGACATCTTGCACTCCAGAGCTGACTTTCAACACACACAGACTGCTACAAGGACTAGCAACCACTCACACAAAAACCACATTAACTGTAGCAGAATTACAGTGGCTTAATATACACAAACAATGCTATCAAGCAGCAGATGTGGTAAAGGAATAATGTTTCTAAAATTCCTGCTAATTATGCCACAAATAGTAGTTTCAATTTTGCAAGCAACTTGAAATGGGAGAGGTCAATGTTAACTTGTTTTAGTAATTACTTACGAAAGGATGAGTTCTCTGCTGAATTTATTTTTATAGCCATGACAGCTTTATACATCAATTTTTTTTAATCTGCCTGATAATCATCACAGTGGTCTACACACACTACAATCTGACATAACCAGAAGTAAGAAAATATTCTAAGCCTACTTACTCCTCAACAATAAGATGAGCTGCACTGGGGCAAAGACAATGACAAATGGGTGCGAGCCAAACCCCTGCACAAGAGGCTGAGGAAGAAAACAGCCATCACAAGATCAAGGAAAAGGAATGGTAAAAACAGCACAAGAAGATGAAGGCAATCTTATCAAGTAAGATTCAACTTTAAGGAAACACCAAGAAAAGGCACACCACACACACTCTTATGCAAAGATCCCACTATATCCAGATCTCTATACCTCCAAGCACTGCAGTATTGTCACAGTGGAGTGTGCAGCAAGAGGTTAGAAATGTTCATCCTAGTTTTGGATAGGAAAACATGTTCTCTTATTATCCCTCCTGCTGTCAAATTCTTGCTTTTTGGAAACTATAAAGCATGTCTTAAGAAAATGGATCTTTGCCTTTGGTTGCTTAGGTTGCTTTCCTCTTTGTCAGGGGACAGAAAAAAATATTCACTTTTATAGGGCAACCCAACCAGCTCACTGGAATTTTAAAACCAAGGCTGTTTGTGAACTAGACTGGCAGTTAAATGCCTAGAAAAGATCCTAAAGCTACCAGACAAAGTCCAGCTTGGGTCAGTAACAAACAGGGAAGGTACACACATCAGTAAGTCATATGCAATAGAGAAGAGATTAGATACTACAAAGTGCATTTCCATTACAGTAAAACAATTGCCATCTGGAAAATGAAATTCCACCTCCTCTTCCCACATTGAAAGCACTAAAAAGCCCCCAACAAATCCAAATTTATACTTAGTTTTTACATGAAAGTAACATTAAGAAACAGATTTACATTAAACAGCAGAGATATGAAAATTGGTTTTGAGAAGTCAGAAATTAAAGGAATTTTCAATATTAACACCCTTTTTTTTTGTAAGGTGGAAAGGAAGAAATAATTGCATTTCTGAGTTATGCACATGATATACTTCAAGACTTCAGGAGTTTTAGGAACAATATCTGCTGAATATTTGTACGAAGTCTTGTTATTCCCTTTTCATCTGCCTTCCAACCTTCCAAAGCCCATGCTAAGTTTTGGATTCACAATTCAGGTCTAAAATTACTATCTCCAAAAACACAGCTAGCAAATGCAGTGTCAATAGACTCTTAAAACAAGAGGAACCCCAAGTGACAGTTACGTTCTTGAGGGGTTCTAGAATTACTCTAGCTATGTAACAGCCTCTTTACTGTATAATGATTAAAAACAGCAGGTCACCAAGGAACCTTAACAGGCAAGGAGGCATTCTTTCCTCCAGAAACACGGGACCAAAATTCAGGTCATTGTAGTGATTCAAGATGCCCTTTTTACTTTGGCCCTCCAAAAGGTTTCAACAAATTTTTTAAATAATCCAGTCATCCTAATCCCCTCTCTGAGAACAGATATTATATGGTCTGTCCTTGTGATACAGAGCAGCAGCACCTCAACAAAAAAACCCCAAAAAAACCTACTTAAGACTTCAGTCCAATGGCTTTCAACCTACATGTTGAAACTTGATAGAGTGGCTAAAAATACAGATTTAGATCTTTGCAGTTAGTTTCATTAGACACTGAAACATAAAACCAGAGATCTCTACACATGCAAATCAGTCCCTTCCCCACATTAAGATATCAGGTGCTGGCTGAACTAGTCTAGTTAAATAACTTGAATGGTATAAAGGTTTACTGATTAAAAAAAGATACAAATAGAAAACCCAACAAACAGATTTCTCCAGCTCTCATACCTCTTTCTTCCTCGTGCTTTTTCGCTGAGGCACTCTTAGGTCTTCCTCTTCCTCGTCTGCTATGATCTGAATGGCTGTTAGACCTGGATCTTTTTCGGTTTTCTAAGTCTTTATTTACTGCAGAATTTATCTTCTCTCGCTTAACTCTCTCTGTCCGCCTCCTTTTGGCCTCATTCTTGTTTTCTGTGCAAATGAACAGAAATTGCATGATCCAGGGCTGTTTTCACCTTTGTTCTTAATTTACTCTTAATGCTTACCCCACCCAATCAACCTTTTCCTTTAAAGTGGTCAGATGTCTGTACCTTTACAGAACAATTGCACCTGCACGATATCCACGCAGAAATTAAGGTGCCAGACCCAGGATGCTTCACTTCTTGATTCCAAGGATCAACTCTTTAATTACTTCAAAAGCATTTTGCAGCATGAGATGTTTGCTGGTGCACAAGAAGCTGTTTCCCAAATAAGATGGGAAGACAAACTGCACACATCACAGCCTTTAAGGCACCCCATTGTATCTGTTCCACTAGCAAAAGTTTATCATACAGCAAACACCACAGCACTGGGCTTCCTATGACTCTGACAATGAAACCACTGCTGCTGCTCAGACAAATTGAATGCTGAGTCAACGGTGCTGCCAGTAAATGCCACAGGACACAGCATACATGTGCCACCACATCCAACCTGTGACAAGGCCACCTCAGGCTCACTGCTGAACAGGTGTTGTTTTCCTAAACACCAAAGTCATTAAAAGAAAGGAGCATTTACGTGAGTTTTATCTGGAAGTTAAGTATGAATTAATGAGCTTGGGTACCAAATATAGTACAGTCACCACAGCACACTCATGGATTAGCTGCACATTGGTAAGGCTGCAGCACCACTCTACAGTAGCTGTACTGCTGAAAATACTGGAACAACATTTCCTAAGAGAGGTTGTGGTTACCTAAGGAGCACAATACAGACATTCAGATATACTCCTACTGTATCTCTCTGGGGAACTGATTTCCTTTGGCTGCAGTTGTCCCATTAATCTTGTACAGACACGGGGTACAAGCTGGACAGCAGGGTCCAGTCACTAATGCTCATACAGAGCCTGTATTTCAGTGTCACAGCCAGGGTGAGGTAGCAGGAGACCCTGTGTAACCCCTGCTCATACAGGGCCACCAAGAGCCAGCTGGCCAGGACCATGTCCAGAAGGCTTTAGAGTACCTCTGGAGACTCCACAACCTCTTGGACAACCTTTGCCAGTGCTTGGTCACACTCACAGTAAAAAGCACTTTCCAGAGCTGCTTTCCAGCAGGATGGCCCCCAGCATATACTCATTTTGCCTCCCCTGGTACATTTCCTCTGTACAAAACTGAATTGTACAACCAGATTATGGCCTTCAGCTCCATTTGGTAACTATCAAAAAAGCAGGAGGAGGAAAGAAAACTGACCAACATTTCTCATCTACCACAGACATTTCTGAACCTCCTCCACCTTGAAAGTTCAGTTGTCAGCATAATGTCACCTAATTCCTACAAGTGGTAATCTACAGCTATCCTTCAAAACATTGATACAAAACATCAAGTAGATGACTTCCATTCTGTAGGTCTGGTAGATAATTTTTAAAAGTAGATATTATAGATCATGTATTTGTTGGGTTTGGGTCAGGTTTTTTAGGGCTTTTTTTTAATATATATCTCCCATCAGGCTCTTTTTCTGACTAATTCCTCCTACTGGAGGAAGTGATATAAATGAACACAAGAAGAATGCTATTCATGCCAGAAAGCACATTCAACTGACTTCGTACTGTGTCCATCAACAAAAGACACACAAGTTAGGCACAAAAAAGCACTATGTAATTTAATCATGGAGAGAGAAGTAATATCCACCCAGTTTTAGATTAAATATTATGACCAATTTTTTATTTTCAGAAAACCCAGCTTCTATCAGCATGTGCTCTGAAACCAGATGCTTTGGGGATCTCTACACATTTAGCTTCAAAACAGGATTAACATAAAGCATTCTGTGAAGGGTTGTTTTGCATAGTGATCAATGTGTGCAGCTAGAACATACACAGAATAAATGCCAGCATCATGAGTACAAAGGAAGACTGAAAACACCAGCTTTCCTCCTCTCCTCAAAATTCAAGAAAAATTAACGTATTTGAAGTCTACCACGAAAAAATTGAAGGGAAAGTGAACTGACAACAGGCAATTTACACAGAGAAGTAGAACACACTATCTTTTGCCTCCAGGAAATAAGGGGAAAGAACTGTTGCTCCCTTCTCCCGCCCTCTGTAAGCATTACCTGTGATGGGTGGTGATCTCTCAGCACGTTTAGCATGCAAGAGTTTTCGACTGATAAATATGTAGCCACAGGGACATGATTTACATGCAACTGGAACCTGGGAAAACAAAAGACAAATTTTTCAGATAATTTCAAATTATGACAAAACTCCTATCCCATGAAGAAAAAACACAGTAACTCACATTTTGTCCTCAGAGAGAACTCTTCAAACTCAGTCTGTACTGCAAACTACAGCCTGTCCTGTTACTGTATTTAAACATAATACAGCCAGATTCTGCTGTAAATCACTCACCGAGCCTTTTCTTTATGCAGTTGTTAAAAATCAAGCTTGAAATGTACAGCTGTTGTGATTGCTTTGCACTACTTTTCCCCAGACTGACAGGAAGGGGGTGGGGGAAAGTAGAGAGCATTAAAGGAAGGATGAATTAAAATAGAATTACAGTTTCTCTTCAGAGCTCTCAAATATCAGCAGTCAAATCAGTCAGACATTTCCAGTTTTGCTTCCTCTACTTACTTGTAAAAAAAAATAATTATTAGTTAAAACCATCAGTATATTGTGAATGCATTCACTTTCAGCAGCATTTGAAAGCAGCTCCTTTAGAGAGGAGCAGCTTTAGAGGCACAATAGAGCCTGAAGCAAAACAGATGCATTTTCAGCACACTCTGCTCCAGCGCTGCAGACAAGGCCGGGTGGGTTCAGAAGGACCTCGTTAATTCAAAATGCAAATAACCCAGCCCAGCCAGGCAAGAACTGACTGCAGGCCCAGGAGTTTGAGAGAATACAGTGCCTCTGATCAGCTAAGCACACAGCAGCAGTACACTCTCCCAGAAAATAACAATGTAAAACAAGAAATGCCACAGTTAATATGAAAAATAACAAAAATCCACTGCGAGCAATTAAAAAAAAGCAACACTGAAAAATTACCACACTCATTACCTTAGTGCCAAGATCTTTTGAGATCTTTTAGAGTAGTAAGCAATACACCATGTTGCTTTGATTAGGTTTAAGACTGAAAACACAAATCAAAGCAAGTTTAGGCAGAGATCTGGAAGAGATTAAATAACACACATTAAAGTGGAGTCATGCTGAAGCATGATAGTGGGGGGAAAAAGGCAGGAGGTAATTTCTCAAATGTAATTCTTTAAGACAGGTCACTACAAGTTTGCCAATGTCCACTGAAACAAACAGGAGCACAGAACCACAACTGCTTCCTCAATTTAACCAGATATGGAGAAGAACCAAGTTCCAAAGTTCTACTGACTCACAAAACCCTGCCAAATTACTACGTGATTTTGTAAACGGGAACTTAACTGCTAGTCAGAAAAATAAATTTATTTGCTTTCTGTAGCACATCTGAACTTCTGCACTTCACCCTACAAAAAGCTTACAGATAGACTTTTTGATACAGGTTTTGCAGAACTAGAGATTTTAACTCAGCTTATGGACACTCTGACATAAAACGAGTCCAATACAGGTTTATTGAACTTTAAAGGTCAGGATTTCGCAGACTTTTGTGCACGTTTGTGTCCTTGTTCATATGCCAGTGTAACAGTACTAACACCAACTATCTCGCAGGTAATTTGTGTGTGTTCTTAAGGTGATACAGAATTCCAGCTAAATCCATTTCTGAACACTTGGGTCTCTCCAATAATTATCTTCCAGGCTTGGCCTAAAAAAACCCAACAACTTTGGCAAAGCCACCCAAGGGGATTGGAACAGAGTCAGTATTTTTCAACGAACTCAAGTGTGTCTAACAGAACAATACTGTTCTCGTGTTACAGGTTTAGCAGGCAGGGGTGTGCACCATTTGAGGGTGGGGGGCCTGGGAGAAGGGGTTTATCACTGAAACCTATCAGTTATCCTTTGAAGACCCACACTGATAACATCCTGCAACATAATTAAGGCAACAGAGTCCTAAACACTGTTTCACACCGTTTAACACTTTCCTAACAAAAGGGAATTTTCTCATATGAGACATCTTACCTGATGCTAAATTAAGAAGTGATAATTATTCCTCAGATTGACTGCAAGTATTTCAGGCTTCTGAGTTTAATGGAGCTGTGCTTTGATTGTGAAAATATTGAAATATTACATATTATCTAAATTACAACAGAAAAATGTTTTGAAGTCTAAGAAGTGTTACTCAATATTTTGTTCCAATAATTGTGGCTGTCTAAATATTTCCATGCATGCCACTTCTACTGAAAAAATTAGAAACAAATGCTAAGCCCTTGCTCATGGAAGAATTTAAGAAACACCAGCACAGGACAGTCAGTAAAGATTTATATGAGAGTTTCCTCAGAAACTGCAAAGGGTTGACTTGCACTGTAGGCCTTAGCTCCTTGTTCCGTCTCAAATATTTGGCAGTGGAAAGCAAGGTCCTATGAGAAATGTGTGCCAGGGCAGGACATATAAGCACATATAAATCCATGTCAGCCACAGAAGAGTTCCTGACAGAAAATCTACATTGACAAAAACTAAAACACATGATATGCATATAAGTACAGAACAAAGTAACAGTTTTCACATCAGCTTAAAAAACTACAACATTTGCTTACTTATTTGACATTCACTACATTTATTTAAAAAAACAAAACACCACCATTCTCATGTATGACTTCTCCCTCGTTTTCGTTTCTCCTTTCACCAACGGAATAACCAGAACTTGGCACACGGTTTCTTTCTCAGAAATAGTATTTCAGTGACGTGCTTAACGTGCATTTGCAGTGGTTGATCTGTTGGTTAAAACATGAAAGGACGCCCACACACAGCTCAGCACTCCCAACTGTGCCAGGATGAGTAGGAATACTGTAAAAACTATGCAAGTCAGAACAAAAATCGTGATTTTTTTTTTTATGCTATGCAAGTAAAGAAAAATTATACGAGGCTATTTATTTTTTTCTAAGTATGGCTAAACCAGTGAATAGGGGTGACTTTCCAGGGTCACATAACAGCGCCGATGTTCCCAGGAGTGCATGTGACAGGCGCTGCCCCTCGGCCGAGCCCCACGGCCGCCGCTGCAGCGCCGGGCCATTGTTCGGAGCTCCGCTGGAACGAACTCGCCTGCTTTTAGTACTCACATCATTCCCAGTAAATGGAGACAAGCTCCTGACACGGCAGCGGTGCAAAGCAGCTGCCGCTCGTGTGTGAGTGCGAGCAGCTCCATTTTGTGCACACAAGGACCGCGCAGTGGGACACGAACAGCTCACGCGGGCTCCCGGGAGCCCGGCACAAATTGCACCAGAGGTCTCGATTTCGCTGCTTCCGAACCACCCCATGAGAAAACAACACCTCTGAGCCTTCTCCCGCACAGCCCTGGGCACATTACTCATCCAAAGGGCAAACCGCATTATATAAATCATCCGGTTCATTGTATTTTTAACAGATCACACAGTTACTAAAGACCAGCACAGAAACAAGAGGTTCCGCAGTCGCGCAGAAACCCCTCAGCACAACATAACTACTCCACTACCCTGCCAGAGGGACGCGGTGTTCAACCCACATTCCATGCAGAAGCTGCAAACGCAACAACCATTTAGTTCACACAAACACCGACTGGCAGCCGCACGGAGCCGGTCTGCCCGCTCCGCCATCTGCAGCCCAGCGTCCGCCGGCAGCCGCTCACCTGCTGGTCGCACTCGGGGCAGGACTTGGTGGCCATCTTCACTTTCTTGGCTCTACTGGAGGACATGCTCGCTGCTGCCGTGGCTGGGCTGACACGGCCGCGGCCGGAGCGCCCGCCCCGGGAGGAGCCGGCGGGAGGAGCGGGAGGAAGGAGGGGGAGTGAGGAGCCGGCGGGAGGAGCGGGAGGAGGCTGCCAGAGGAGGAGGTGGAGTGAGAAGCCGGCAGGAGGAGCGGGAGGAGGCGGCCAGGGGAGGAGGTGGCCAGAGGAGGAGGTGGCGGGAGGAACGGGAGGAAGGAGGTGGAGTGAGGAGCGGGAGGAGGCGGCCAGAGGAGGAGGTGGAGTGAGGAACCGGCGGGAGGAGCGGGAAGAGCCCTGCGCGCCCACGACAAAGGACAAGCCCCGCCCATCNCAGCGGGAATGGCGAGGGACCGGGAATGAGGGAGCCTGACTGAAATGTCCCTGCCGTCAGGAAGCGCCAAGCACAGCTTCTCTGGTCTCCATCTCAATTCGGAAAAAGACAAGACCGCAGCAGAGGGGGATGTTTATCGCCTGCTCCCTTTGGGAGCTGGGGTGTCTGGCCATGCCTCTTAGTGGGGTTACGCTTAGAAATGGGATGTTTTCGGGTACGATGTCCTCAGACAACAATGTGCTATTGCCAGAGCACTATCAGGACCAGAGCAACAGGAACAGCTATTCTGCAGGGCCTGAATTTCTGACAAATAAATTGCATTTATGTCCATGCAAGTACCCTCCAAATTGTCATGTCAGCCCTCTCCATCCTTACTACCAATATAGTATGATGAATAAAGAATCAAACATCGTTTGCAATGTCCTCTCCTGTGCCAGTACAACCTGCTGGTTTTTTTTCTTCCTCTTGCACGAGTCTGTGCCCTGAGCCTGGCTCCCACACAGGGCATGAGAACGTCCTGTTCTGTCCTTGTGAGCACTGGGGCTGCCCGTGTGTGCGGTGGTTTCTGCTGTGTACACTGTTAAAGGGCTCATTTGCCCTTTTCCTTTCCTCCTCAGTATTTAAGTTATGACTCAAAGGGTGGGTTTGTTTCCCTGTTCTCCCTGCATATTTTTTCCCAGCCTATACCAGTCCATTGGCGCAGGTGTTTCTCCAGAGATACACAAAGACAAGACAGGTTTATTTTCCATATAAACTGTGACTGCTGCCAAAATGCAAATATGTTCTATGTAGGCAAAACATCCAGACTTCTTTCCTGAATCCAGAACAAATCCATGCAACCAGGACCTTGAGCTTGCATTTGGATTTTTAATTTTTTTTCCTTAATTGATAAGGTCCAGACATAGCACAACATAAAAAGGTATTTGAGGAGGACTTATAACAGCAGGGGGCTCTGCTGAGTATAGTAACAGTATCTAGTAAATAAATTAATGATATTCAAGTGAGCTCACAGAGATCTATGACAACACCCTGCTTTTCTTTATAGTGCAAATAAAGTAGTCAGGGACAGCTGTTCAACTACTCCATAAAAACAAAATATTTTCCTTACTGAATTCAAAGAAGATAGTTCCTAGCTAGAAAACTGATTTACTAGACATATATTTTTCATGTTATTCTAATTTTTAACACTTTAGTTTTGAGTTCTGAAAGTCCAAAACTATTTCTTTTATATAATTTCAGAGGTTTAATCCAGCACTGAGATAAAAACAACAAATACCATTTTAAGGGTACTTTATCTCTTAACAGAGTCGAGGCACTTTGCAAGACCAAGCCTCACTTAAAATGTCTTTTATGCCACTTTAAAATAGAAAATAAGAAAATTATGCAATTTCTCTATCTTATGAAAAGCTACACGACTTTGTAAGTGCCTGATGGCTTCTTTTCTTTGCTGTTGTGACCACAAGCTCCAGCTGAGCCGAATGGCCTGAGATGTTTCCACTGCCTGACTCATCAACTGCCTGCACGTGGCAGTATTTTGGTGTGCAACTATAACTTTACAAGGAAACAAAAATTCCAAAGTAGGAATAATTCACACACCTAATCCACCTTAGAGTAGGAGAGAGAAGAATTCCTGAGCTGTATTTCTGCTCAGCACTCCAGGCAATTTGGAAGCATCCTACTCTCCTGCAGTGTCCCCTGGGACAGCTGACAGCCTTGGGCTCTGTCAGCCCCAATGTGCTGACAAAACACAGCAAATTGAGAAATTAAATTCCTAAACTGCTGTGCAACCTTGTGTCAAAAAGGTTATAAAACACATCCTGGTTAAGTAACAACTTCCTAATTAGTCAGCTATAGTCAGTAGGGGTATTATTCTTTCCACGGCCAAAGTACTATCTAGAGAATTCTTAAGTTATATCTAAAATACAAGATTAGGATGCACAAGAACAAAACTACAAATAATAGGAAGAGCTAGATGATAATATTTGCAATGTTACCATGAAGGAATAGAAATTGTAATGTGACAGTATTCAACTGGCAAGAAGACAGTACTGTATAAAAAAAATACACTGATTATACAGACAAGGTTCAATCCTATTTTATTATTCTCATTTTGGTAACTTTGATAATAACAATAGTTTTTAGTACTTAATAATGTTACTGTGGTTCTCACCAGCAGATTTCAGGGCATCTGTAATCTGAGTCCCTTCTGAGTACTTTCATAGGGAATCAAAGTCGTGCCTAACAAGTCCTTTGAGATCCCATTACTCTGAATTTGGGCAAGACCAACATTTAAGCGGCACAAATGCTGGCTTTCTTCTCCAAGTAGAGCTAAATATTGAGTATTTCCCAATTAGAAAGCATTTTTTGATTCTCAGTGTTGTTAAGCATTGATGCCTCTTGGTTTCAGGAAGCCCAGGTTTAGGCTGCCTCCTGCTTCTGGCTCAGCTGAGTACCTCAATGCTTGCCTCAGAAAAAAAGGCCACAGCCTCGGATTTTAAAAAGAAGATTTTCTTAAAATATCAGTATGTTAAACTATTTAATAGCAGTAGCACCTACTGTTCCCTTAAAAAAGGCTTCCAACATTTTATTCTCACATACCAGGCCTTTTTTGTGGGAAACTTTTTTAAAATCCACATGGCATTCAGAACAGTTTGGTTTTTACCAATTAATATAGTTTCACCAAAAGCTTACATTATTTTCATAGAGAATCTTTTCAATTAGTTCTTATGAAGAGAATTCAATTCAATTCACATTCCAACTGAGTTTGTTTTTTGGGTAGGAGGTTGGGCTTTTGTTTTGTTTTCTTTTCTTTATAATGAGATAATGAGAGTTGTGAAACATTAAGGTATGAAGTCACTTAACTGGCACTTGTGTAGTGGACTGCATTGAGCTTTGTACCAAATCTTGAAGTTTTATGTTCAGTTTGAAGAACAGTAGAAACAGTAATTTCTCTGAAGATGCTCCTTATATTCTGAACTGCTACCATGAGCAGTAGTCCACAGTAAAAAAACATCCTCCTTACTTGTACAACACAGAAGGCAGAAAACCTTGCTCTTTTTGTCTGAATAAACCTAGTTTTCATAATGTGGTTTCCATTTACTTAGTGTGCTCAAAGATTACTAAATATCATTAAAAACACTTTGGCATTTGAAGCTATTGAGAGCAGTTTTCTATCTAGTGTCTTTATTTCAATGAAACAGCAGCAGCAGAATGAATGCTCAGTTACCACATGTCATTATTGTAATCATGGGGTTTAAATCATGCAACTATTCATGGCAAAGCAGCTCGTTGAAGGTCTGTCAGAATGGAAACATGTGACAGCAGCTGTTAGTCTGTTTATCGCCCTTATTTCTCCAAGTCTCCATCTACCTTTCTATGTATTTATGCATTTGTGCTGTTCTGTATCTCTATCTTGGCACCATCAACATGAAATTCATTATTTTAGCTTCTTATAACTGCAAGAAAAGCAGCTTGTGCCTTTATGACTAAAGGTGGAACACAACATGGAGATCAAAGAACCTTGGTAAGCAGCACTGTCCACCTTCAGTGTCTGCTTTGTCTGAAACTTGTGTTCATATGATTTCCACATTCATTTAGGAACAACTTTTCAAGTTCACCCTACAAAATTTACTTTCAGGAAAGCATCTGTATTAAAATAACCTTTGGAGATACATTTACCACGTGTAAAGAGAGATACTTTTCTCTAACACTGCTTCATACTGCATTTCCCATGGAAAGGCTTTGTTTCATCCCATTTATTTCTTTTGTGCATTTCTAAGAATTACCCAGACTACTGAATTCCAGTTTTGCATATATTTATTCCAATGTTTTACTAAAACCATTTTGGCTTGTGCCAAGTGCATTTGCAGGTGTGGAGCCTCAATCCAAGGCTGCCCTGTGTTACACACTAACCAGCAGCCTTACAGAATTTGCAAGCAAGGTCTGAGGCTTGCTTGGATAGTCACCGGTGCAGAAACAGACGTCAGGGGATCTGTACCTTTACTTGTGGGGCATCGAGTGGAGACACAGGGGCAGTGCTGGCTGGACACTCTCTGCTATGCCACCTCTTTCTGGGGGGCGGACTGGGGGTGGAACAGCAGCATGTGGACCAAGAGCAAGGGTTAACTTGTGTTCTTCCCCCAGCAAAATTAGCATTTCCAAATTACAATCCAAACTCTGATTTTTAATAGTCTGGGTAGCATTTCAACCTTAATTTCTAAGGAACCATGAAATATACTTGAATTAAGATACCTGGGAAGCCTACTTGTATCCACTGAATGTAAATATTAGAATTTAAAATAATTTGAACATTTCAGGTAATCTGATAAAAGCTTACTATAAAATCCAATCTGGTTTTGTGGTAAATCCAACCTTGACATGCCTTACCACAGCTTGAAATATTTTCTTCTGAACTACTTTTTATCAAACCTAGAGAAAAGGGACCATGACACTGTTAATTATCAAACTGCCAGACTGAGCACTCGGTTTTCTAGATACACGACTGATAACAACTTTAAAAGTAAACTGTCACAACATACAGGCTCCAAAACCTGACATTTCAAAAGTTGAAAAGGCTTACAATATGGGAAAAAAATCAGATGCAATGTCCTGGAACAGCTGCTGTGGCTTCAAGTAAACAAAAATGGACTTCTTGGAACTTGAATTTCTAACAGAGCACTCTATTGGGTCATTCTGTGGGCAGAATTTGGAGGGAGGACAAGCAGGGCCAGAAACACTCCACGCAGCCTTCACAAACTGAACAGTAAACAAGAAAAAGCTCTCAGTAAAATCAGTACAGTGACTGGAAAAAAAAAACCAAATGAGTTTCCTGCATCACCTCAAGCATGTTCCTTCAGCACAAAAAAAGTCCCATCTCTGTTATTTTGTTAACTACGAATTGACTAAAATCCTCAAGCAGCAATTATTTTTAAATTAGCACAAAGCAAGTGCTGAAAAATATTGCACTTGAAATAGACTAAGGACTGGAGCAAATTACTAGTGAAACTAAACATCATGACAAGCAGAAGCTTTTTAGAAAGAAGAAATAGTAAAGACAGAAAAAAGGCTAAAGACATAATTGCACGTAATGAAATAAAATCAAACAAAGCAAAAGCACCTTCCTTGCTCTTCATCAGCTGAGGAAAACACCAAAACAGAACAGAACCCAAGTCTCAAACCATCTAATTTAGTCACCTAAAATTAGGAAGCTGGTTTGCCATATTCTAAGTGGCAAAAGAGAAAGTAAGAGGAAGGTTCTACAGAAACAATTCACAAACAAGGCTGATTTACAGCCCAGGCTCCTACTCAGGGAGGTAACATTAGGTCATAGGAATATTCCTGAGTGAATGATCCCTTATTCCACTCTCTGAGCACAAACAAGGAGGCTCTTCTGGGCACCCAGGATGGGTAAAAAGGGCCTTCTCCTCCCCACGGGCAGCAAGAAGGAAAGGGCATTTACCTCTCCCTCCCCTGAATTCTGCTGCTGTTGTATTTCATGGCAGACCTCCAGTCATTTGCAATGAAAGCTGAACTGAACCCGAGAGATAAAAACATTTTCATCATCTGGAAACAATGAGGAAACTGTGAAAGAGGACCGGCTTGTTCCTCCGGGAGGAAAGGATCAGGAGCAAATGCTCCCCTGGCAGAGTGACAGGGTGAGGGACGAGGCTCTGGCGCTCGTTCAGCCTCGCTGCCTGCCCGACTCTAGAGCCGCTCTCCAGCAGCCCCGCAACAGGTGACCCACGGCAGAGCCCACCGCGCACCCCGCGCCGCGTTCCCAGCGCCACGCCAGGCTGCGAGAGCAGCGCAGGCGGCCTCTGCCCCACGGACAGAGAGCCAGCGTGGGCAGCGCTGCGCTTCTCACACCCAGAGCAGAGAAGCACACCCAAACAAAGGGAGCGCTCTGTGCGCGGGCAGGCGGCGGCACCGCGGGCTCCGAGCGGCAGCGAAGCGCTCCCGAGCACCGGGAACACTTGACTTTGCCATTCCCTTAAGAAAATCCCCCGGACTTGCCCTGACCCCGGTTCCCCCCGCATCTCCAGCAGCGGGAGCGCGCCCCGCCCTGCAGACAATGCGGGAGCGGCCCGGGGAGGCCTCTGGGTGCGGTAGTTCCCTGCCCATCACCTGATGCGGTGGGCAGGCGCAGCCGGGACTACAGCCCCCGCCAGGCAGCGCGCCCGCAGCCCGGCTGGTGCAATCACACCTTAGCACGCCCCGGGGCCGGGGCCAGCGCCGGCTGGGAGAAGGATGGGTTTGCCCGGGACTCTTCCAGAGCACTAGCGCGGGCACTTCTGTCGGGGCAGGGGGCTGCAGCGCTATTCGGATGCAATGGTGGTTTCTATTGCTCCTGTGATGGCATCGCAACACTGCAAGATCAGTTGTATCCATTGCAATTAAGTTTGCGGGATCTGGACATGAGAGGATCGAGCGTGTACGTGTAACTGTGCCAGCTCTTCGGCATTTCTTCTGGCTGCACCTCTTGCTCGCGTGCATCTGACTAGCGCCCGGCTCCGACTACAAAATACACCGATCCCCAGCACTTGTATCCTTCATCTGGCTTTCGGAGCTACCCGAACGACCATGCATCGGTTTGCCTTGGTTGCCAGGCAAGCTGCGGCAAGGCTGTGCGGCCGCGGGCCGGGGGGCTGCCGGGGCGGAAGGACGGACATGGCTCTGCGCTGCGCCGCTTCGCTGGCGGCCGGGCGGCAGCCGCGGGGTGCCCGGCGGGAGGGGACTGTGCGCTGGAGCAGCGCTGCCAAGGCCTCCGCCGTGAAGATCAACGAGAAGGCGAGCAGGGAGAAGATCCTGACGCTGGAGTCCATGAACCCGCAAGTGAAGGCGGTGGAATACGCAGTGCGCGGCCCCATCGTTCTGAAAGCCGGGGAGATCGAGAAGGAGCTGCGGAAGGTGAGGCAGGGGCGGCGGGGCAGGGCAGGACAGGGCAGGGCGCGCTCCCCGCAGCCGCACCGGCTCTGCCCCGGACGCTCCTCCCCCGCCGCTCCCGGTTGGGGATGTCGCGGGGCTCGGACGTGACAGCCCGCGGGGCTGAGACGTGACCCTGTGGAAGAGCCTCGGGAAAGCGGGAGGCACCACGAGTGCCGCTGCAGTGCTTCCTACGAAGTTAAAAACTCTGGGAGCACAGCAGCCTTTTCCCCATCCCTCTGCTGCCCCGAGCCGTGGCCGGATGCGCTCTGCACCGCCCGCCCCTGCCCGGGCCGGCCCCGGCCCCGCTCCGCTGCGGCACCCCCGGCCCCGCGCCCTTCCCACGGGAGGCAGCAGAGGCACGAAACAAAGGAACCCGCTGGCCGGCTACTGTTTATCTGGTGTCACTGCCCGCCTAAGGCAGATACGGGACACCCCCATAAAGCAGTGTTTACATTTCTCCGGCCACTTTGACCCTTTGCTGCAATCCCGTGTCCTTTGTGTTATACGAGGGGGTGAGTGACCAGCTTTCATCATACTGATAGAGCGTTTAAGTCGTTCATGAGGATTGTAGAGATACTGCCTTGGCCGGGGCAGGGAGGCACCGGGCTCCTGACAGGTGAGCTGGCCCGGCTCTCGCAGGCACTGCTCCGCAGCCTCACCCAACGCTGCTCTGGGTCGTCTAAAGACATCACCGATAAATGTGCACCTTTTTTTTTAGTTGCAGAAGTTGAGGTTCCTCAGGACAAACCTTCAGAGCACAAACACTGAGTAACGCTGCCCAAAGTTGTAGGTGGTTGGTACTCTTTGGCAGATCAGATAATAAAGCAGATCCTAAGGGTCTGGGCCAGTATATGCTAAATAAAGCATCCAGATCAGTCAGTGCTTATATTTTGTTCTTCATTTTTCTTTCCTATTCCTTGAGTATTGAAAAAAATATTTTAAAAACCCCTTAGCAATACAGACATGGCTTTTTACCTCTACTTTTCAAACCACAGCTTCCCCTCTCATCACAAAGGACTCACTTATTTTTGTTTTGAATAAAGCATCTGGCAGAGTAGTTTTTCTACAATTTTAGAAATTATTCTCTGCTGTCACTGCTTTAGAGAGTCTTTCTAATATCTTATTACAGTTACTGCAAGACCATTTTCATTAGTTCATGTAAAATGCTTTGAACAAAAAAGTGCTACAGCAATTCTAACCATAAGAGATTAATTCTCTGGTCTTCATGTTACCTAGTTCCCCTGGTTTTAGAAGGTGAAGCATGTTTTCAGTTCACTATAGTATATGTATCAACTATTTATGTCTAACTCCATAATTATTATTACAAACAGCTTTTTTTTTTAGAATTTCACATTAAAACTTCAGAGTGGTGATGGAGAATTAATTTTGGAGCATCTGCTTTGATTTTTGCCTTAAAACTTGTTTATAAAGGTGTCATTGTGTTTATGCAACTAGGTTCCCTAGTGGATGCATTTTCCAGAGTATAAAATCTTCCAGTGTTCTCACTTTTGTTTGTTTTCAAGTTAACATCACAGAGCAGGAGATATTACTTGACAAAACAAATATAAAAAGCCTTTCATGAACTCCTCCCAGCTCCCCTGCTTACTCCAGTTACCAGCTGAATCACTGGCAGAGAGAATAATCTACTGTGCACTTTTGAAAAAATATAATAGCAAATCATTGCCAATCACTTTATTAAAAGATTTTTATGTCTGTTTTGTGTTGTGCCTACTTATGTGTCATTTTCCATTCAAATTTTTTTTTTTCCAGGAACCAGTCTCATGAAATAATGTTTGCCATTGATAATGGCTACCAGCATTCCTAGAGGTGACTGTGCTTTAACAGAAGTAAGGCAAACAAACCTCCCAGCTGTCAGGGAAAGAGGACAAAATTATTGCAAAAGTTGAGACAGTATATCTGCAGAGAACAATAATCAATTTAAGTAGAAATACTTTACTTGCTTCCACACTTCTCAAGTTACTCATTCCTCTTTGCTTTTCTGATAAAAATACTGTTATTCATAGTCTTGTTTAATCAAGATGTCTGCTAAAGCATACAGTGTTGAGTAATACCTAGGTTCCTTATAAGTGAAATATTACAGGTTATCTAATTATCTATTTTTTGCACATGTGTGTGTCTGAAATTTAATTCTGTGTCCTCACACATCAATGACACTTCTTTGTTTCCTTTTTATTAAGTTGTACAGCTTCTTCCATCCCTTTCAATCAGCTCACAGAGTTAGGCCAAGCACTTGCCAGCAGAATTAACACTGCTGGATAAAGGGAAGAGGCTGAAGTGGTTGACAGAGTAAGGGGATGCCTCACAGCATCTCTAGATCCACGGCCACTCTTCACTAACAGCAAGAATTGCCCCATAACAACTCTTCTACATCTGATGGGGAAGGAGCTTTGCACAGGCAGGAGAGCACAGGCTCCCTGGTATGAGGTGGAAGCACTGCAGTGGCTGGGGGTAACAAGAACAGGCAGGGGTGAAGCAATGGCAGTAAATCTGCATTTATCCTGTTCTGCCCAGATGCCTTTAGGTAATTTGTTTCTAAACGAAAAGCACCCTAAATGCAGCCATTGTCTAATCAGATGCAATAGAGGCTCTCCCTGTTTAAACTTGGTTCCATTTGGTTACTCTTCATACTTGTTAATACTCATACAGCTGTTATGGAGACTATAAAACAGCTACTTGAAGCTGTTTGCACAGTGTAAGCTTTCATCTTCCTTGAGGTGTGTTCTGCTGTCTCAGATCCCAAAGAGCAGCTCCTCTGTTATTCTCTCTGGCACTTGCTGCTTCTCTTTATTAACTGCAAATGATCACAACAGGAGCTGTAACTCCACAGTGCACGCAGAAATGAGGACTAAAATGTTACTCAAGAAGTCTCTGACTGGACAACTGAAGGGATATTCCTTAAAAAAATAAATAAAAGTGAGGCATTAGTTTTAGCTCGTGTGCCTGGGACTAAGCCAATGTAAATGACAAGTAAAATACTCAATTAAAGAAGATTAAGATTGATTGCCCAATACAGGTGGGGCGTGGTGTACCTGGATTTCACAAGTTTTGTTGGCTTGTGACCTGTATTCATCTAGGTGGAAAATCAGGGGTTTGATCTACATTAAGTCTTTCAAGATGGAAATCTTCATGCAAAACCAGTGATTGAATTACTTTCCTGAACCTTATTTTCATAATTTTGAAATTGTGTCATGCTTTGAAAGTGAAAATCCTTTTTCTCTTCCTCTTTGCCATTGGTAGCAATCAGCTGATTCTGGCTTACTAAGATGACAGAAAGAACTGATTCCAACCATTTTCCTTGGTGTTTCTGGCAACTTTTTAAAGCAAACTAGAGCACAGGCATATTTTAATAAATGATTACACTCTAAATAGAACTCAATCAAATAAGGCCTTTTTTCTACCCCCTTTGTGTAGACTTGCTAACAGATGGCCACGGTATCAAGTATTGACTTTAATTACATTTCAGACTAGAAAATTGCTCCTGAATACAAATTCAGTGCAAGAATAATGCAAACTCTGAGCAGAGCCCTTCTCTTTACCTAATCAGTAATAACAAACTAACTTATCTTTACACATACCTGATTTGTTGCTTTGCATTCATGCTAATTTTAACTGACCTTGTTATGGAAAATCCCTTCATATCTGTTACTCTGATATTTCACTTATACTCTCCTTTTCTCCCCAGTTCCTGATTGGGTTTTACATAATGTCAAGTTCTGTGTTAGGTTAAGTTGCTTTACATCTCCTTGTGAAGTGTGTGCATATTAAACAGCATTTCAGGATCCCCAAGTCAGCTCAGGTAACATTGGAAGCAGTGCTTGGCTCAGGGTAAGGCACGCAAGGTCCTTCCAAACTTTCAAGCTACTGAAAGAGAATTGTAGGGTGGAAAGGGGGAGAGGGATGGTGTGCAGGGATATATTGGTAGCATGTAGGAAGTTCCTTCAGATAGCACAGGTGGATCACACATCCCAGCCCTGGGCCTGGAGCCATAGGCCTTCAATGGCATTATACAGTTTCTATACACTGAAGCCCCTATTTTTCTGTTACTGTTACAGCGAAGGGGTTGTACATTCATCTGTGCCCACGCTTTTCATTTGCAAAACTATTGCAAATAGGTTCCTGTTTCATGTTTATTCAAGCCACTTGTTCACTCCCTACATTGCTATTTAGACAATAAAACTACCAAAATCCTTCTACTTAGGTAGCTGAAATCTCAGGCAGCTTCTGCTAAAGTATTTTGGTTAAAATACTCTAAAGCTTTTTTCTTCCCCCCCTCTCTAATTTATCAGGCTTTTAAATTGAATAGAAAAAATCTGAATTAGAATCCAGCCCTAACAGAAAAAATCTGACTTAGAATCCAGCCTTAATTGTAAATGTGAGTTGACTGTGTCCCTGGGAGTTTTGGAAAGTTAAAACACAATTTAGACAATGACATGCAGAAATACAATTTAACATGCCAAGAAAAAGATACAAGATTGACTGGTACACCCAGTAATGGAAGATGTTAAGCTTAAATTACTATCCTGTGATTTTCTGCTTTGAATACGTGACTGTGTGCACACGAAGAAAGTATCTTCCAGGCAAGAGCATCTGACCTCATTAAGACAGAACTGTTGTTCCTCAGTTGTCTGTACATGTTGCGTACATAAGTGAATCTGTAGTAAAACCCATGGTTTTTAAGAGGGCAAAAACTACTGCAGATGAAGGTGAAAGAAAACTGGTTCCAAGAGCACAGTTATCAAAATCAGGTGTTCAGAAGCTCACAACCCACAGAATCTGGTTTTTGGTATTTTCTGGTTGAATACATTAGCAAAATTTATTCTAAAATATACCTTTTCCAATAACTCTTCAAGTTTAGAGGGTCTTAATGTCTAATCGCTTTCTAATGAGCATTATTTTAATTCTGTCATTTAATTCTGTTATGACATCAAGTGGTTTATCTATATAGGCAAAAATTCTGAATACAAATCCACTTTGATCAATGTGTCAGGCAAAAGTAACTTGAGGACAAGTCCTTTTCTGTAATCTCTGAATCAGATCTGCCAATTAATGGTCAGCTGCACTGATTTTCTCATGTGATACGAGGGGTCATGCAAATCATCACTGCCATTTTAAGTCAAAATCCAGCATTTGCCTTCTCCTTCCTCCCCACAACAGCTCACGTCAGCTTGAATTACACAAGCATAATACAAACTCAAAGCCTTACTCCATGGTAAGCAGGTCAGGTTTATTTTTCTGCTGTGAGCTGTTTTAATAAAAAGATTGGAATGCTAATTCAGGTCTTCAGGTCCCTATTAGTTAAGGGCCTCTGGGCAGTGCTTTCTTGGCCTCTTGAGAAGAGGAGAGAAAAAAGCAAGCAAGCAACTTGGCTACTACAGCGTAGACCTCAGCTATGCTGAAATGTTTGGGTTTGCCAGCTCTGATTGTACAGCTTGTTTGTGCAAGTCACAGCAAAAGCTGTCTCAAGGAAACAGTACATTTTTCACAGTGTGATGTTATTTCCTGATAACCATCAAGAGGAGGCACAAAGCAGTGGCGATGAAAATGAAACAGTTGGGAGCAGCCAGGAGCAGGCAAATTCTGAAATTCAGAAATAGCTGTAATATGAAGGTTCTTTTCTGGGATTAAAAGCAGCTCACATTATTGTGGCATCCTCAAGGGAGCTCTTTTCAATTCTTTCCTATTGCCATTACGAAATCCGCACATGCTCTCTCCAGACTGATGGTTTTTCTTTGAAATTTACTGAAGCTTTAACAAAGACAGTGTCAGGTCAGTTTGTACCCTTCTTTACTCTTTCTGGGCACAGTGGTTTTTTGCAGTTTGCCAGCATTGTCAGATGGTACCTTTGTAAAGGGAACCTCCAGGTACACTAAAACTCGTAAGAGACAAAGCAGCTCCTGACAGGGCATTGCCCTCATGGTGGTTCTTTGGGGTGGTATATGTTCTGGCATCTTGCTTCTTTGATCAAGTAATTCTCCCAACACTTCTTGCATCATGACTCTCTCCTTGAGAGACAGCTCATCATTTCATACTGTTCTCCTTTCCTGATGGGTTTCCTGAGGCTCTGGGGATGTCTAGGGGAAGAGGAGACTTCCCCAAACCTGATTAACTGCATAAAGATTTGTATTGACTTTGCACCAATGAATTCTAGTTCATGTATAAAAATCCCTTCTCCCAACTCTGTGTGATATTTAGATGCAGTTGTTAGAATGATTGTGTCTGGCTTGCTTCAGGTTTCATCAGATTTCTTGAAAGATACATTTCCTCTAAAAAGAGCAGAGAGACAGAAGTAACTGTTAAGAAGGAAGTAATTTCCAAAGACCATATTCCAAATCCTGGAAGATTCTTTTATTCCATTAAAATCCTTTCATTGTCCAGAAGATGGCTACTAAAAGACAGTACATGTTTTTATATTTTCTCTTTTACATGTGGAAGTGAAAGATGGCTTCTACAGCTTTAAGAAAGGGCTATTATCATGAATCTGTTTGCTAACACTGTCAGAAGAGTGGCAGGAGCCTGGCCTTGTTCCGAGCTGAAGCTGAATCACGTTGTGAGCACAGTGTGAGGTGCTGCCAAAGGCAGGAGGCTGGCGCAGATCTTGTTTTGTAGGGCTGGGCATTGCTTCTCCTTGATGTGGTTTATACCCTCTTCACAAGGCAGGAGAATCAATCTGGAACTTACTGCTCATGAGTTTGTTATTAGAGCTCCTGTTACGCAAGCTTCCCTTTTGCAAAGCTCTGCCTGCTTCAATCCAGCCAAACAGCCTCTGGAGCACACCTTGCAAGCCTGCCTGCACCCAGAGAGAGGGAGGGGATGAGACATAGGCAAGTGTGGTGGGGGATCCCTAGAGGTGAGCAAAACAACTCCAGTGGCCCAGTTCCTGCTCCCCCTGTGTGTTCCTTGGCTTGCAGGGATGTAATTTGTCTCAGCTCAGATGTGTTGCTGATATGGTTAAAGACTTCTTAGCCTTCTGCAATGAAATAAATCTATTGACCTGCTGCAGCCCTTTTCCTGCTGCTCTACAATTTGATATTGAGGTTATCAACATCACATTCACATCTCCTCCTTTCATACAGATCTTTCCACAGACCTTCCAAAAAGTATTTGGCATAACTCTCCCCTTGGATACCCACACCCATCACCATAGGAGAAACCTTGACACAAGTAGCCGGTGACTGATGCTGCTCTGTCTGAAGGATGTGAGCAGAATTCTGCCTTGAACCCATCTGCAGAGTCACAGGCACTGTCTAGACTTCCCTTGCTGCCAGCTTCTGATATCCCTTCTTTGAGACTTTGACCCATTAACATTTGGCACTTGTTCTTGCCTGTTGTTGTTTTCTGTTCCTTCTTTTTGAAACGGTAAGATAGGACTTCTAAAGAACTTGTTTAGACTTTTTTTTTAAGAAGTTGTTTAAAACTTTTTTGTTCTAAACTAAATCTGAACAACTTCTGATACTTCTTTTTTCCATAGAGAGACTGGAAATCAAGTAATAGGAAAATACTGAGTGGCCATAGCAATTTTTGTATAGATTTCACTAGGAGAGCATAGAGCAAGTCTCATGAAGACAGTTCTAAAGAATTGCTGATATTAACTCATTGTCAGGGAAAAAAAAGGCTCCAGTTATTTAAAAGCATTTCTCTTTTGAAAGACTAAAAAGACAACTCTTGTAGCTGAGGCCAAGAAATACAAACTAGTCGAGAGAACCATGGGCCTTTAAGCCCATGTGGAACTGTGTGTACCACACAGAAAACGCAGCATTCCTTCTCTGGATTTTATGGCAAGAGAACTCTTGTGTAGGGTTTGCTATTTGTTCCAGATCCATCATTTGAGAAGCAAAGGGAGTGTGGGATTTGTGGAGTAGGTGATGATTCTATACTTGCAGTGATGGCAAAAACACTGAGTTTGGCCCTAGTAAAGATATAAATGGCATCAATGCTAATAAGCTACAACAGTATTTATGGTACACGTGACATAGGCACCAAAAAGGTCTGTTACCTTTGTTTTAAAGGTTGTACCTCTATAAAACCTCCTAAAGTACATTATGAAATGCCAGGTACGTTTCAGCATTTCACCAACCAAAGAAGCAGCTTTTTTTTTTTAATTGCAGAACACAATAGTATTTGTGAGCAAAAAAATCTAATTAGTCTAAGGTATTTCTATTATTAGGGAGTTGGTTTGTTTTGGTTTTAATCTGATAAATCAGAGTATTTCTATGCCATGTTGCTGTGTTTTCAGACTGCCTAACTCTAGGCAAAGAAAGTATCATCCATATTCCTTAGCAGACTTGTATTACTTTGGAAATCTAGTGAAACTGGTTCAATTTTCTGTAAGGACCAAATGCAACCAAAATACATTGGAATTTTTCTTCATTTCAAGCAAATGGAATTTGTTCTTCTTCTACATACATCTTTCTCTTCCTACTTATTTGTAATTAGAATGAAACAGTGTTGTGCTGTCAGTGGACCCCAGATAGCTTGAAGAGAACACATTTTTAGCTGTTTACATTACTCATAAATTACTAAACTTCAGCCTCAGATAAGTGTAATGTCTATCTGGCATCCCAATTTCTAATTCTTTATTTAGAGCTGAAATGCAGCTCTTAATTTGGGGGCTCACTTAGATCAACAAGCTTAAAAGCAAATGACTTGATGGACTCAGTGTGTCCCTTCCAATTATTTTAAGTGAACTTTTTTTTTTCTATTGCTGCTAAATGTAAGGCCATGTAAAATTGACCCTTTTCAATGAGGATCATGTAAGCCCAATTGTCTGGTCCTAATGCCATTTCTAACTACATATTTATTTTAAAAGAAAAAAACCCCAAAGGCTTTCAGATATATGATGGACTGGATCCATCCAGTGGGGTACTGGAGATTGTGCAGCCTTAAACCTCCAAATCTTGGCATACCTGGGAATCTGTATCCCTGGTGACTACTTGTGTTATTGTTATCTCCACATCTGGCTTCTGGTCTGTCATTGAAGTCCAACACCATAGTACATGGTAGAAAAGCAAGAATTAGTTAAGGCTTGCCAGCCACATATTCTATATCCAAATCCAGTAATTGGCTGTAAATACAGGAACCAGGAAGAGGCTTTCTGAGTCCATACCCAGAGCAAGTTGTTAATAGGTAATTTTCTATGGAAACTAATCAGTCTGACTTTGCAGTTCCTTAGTCCACATGACAATTCTGTCACTGTTAGGATGCCTCCCCTGCTATCTCTGAAATATACACTAGAACAACTCTAACTTTATTATTGCCTCTCTCACTTATTCTTCTTATAATGTTGGCCTTTACTTTCAGTTAATCTTTTTTTGTTTAAACCACTGGTGGTTTTTTCAATCAGTTTCTTGCCGTTTTTATGTCCTTATTTTATTTTGCTTTTTAAAGAGCTGTGATTGCTAATCAACATTCATTAACTTCTTTCCCTGTGTTCTTATGATGTATTCAGTTTCTCACAGGAAAAATGGCTAGCTGTTCAGATTTTGGAGACTAGGAAGCTTTTAAATATTCATGGTGATTATTTAGCACTTCTGGTTATCATACAGAGCCTCACTGTGATATATTTTGTGAAACATCTCTACATGGAAAAGTGGGATCACCATACAAGGAATACTTAATCTAAGTATAAAATAAATAACCAAGCAGTATCTTTACAGTTTTTACTCTAAAAGAACTAAAGGTCTTGAGGTTTCTTTTGTTGGTGGTTTCTCAAATATCCTCAAGTTTTTTAGCTTCTTGACTGATCCATCCCTCCCTTAGGTGTCTCAAAGAAGTTGCTCTAATACTGACAATTCAAAATGCCTTTTATTCATCTTTTCTACTTCAATGTGTAGTTTCCAGCCAAGTCAGTCTCTTACTTGCAGCTAGCAGAAAAACAAAAGCCAGCCCATCATTTAAAAATGCGTCACAGTCAACACAATTTCTGTAAACCATTTAAGATTTACTGGCAGTATTGTATAAGGAATGCATTCAGCTTTACATTAAACACAAGCTGTTCTGAGATCAGGCATTGTTTAGTTACAGCTGCATGACAGATACTAAAAAAAAATTTTCTACTTCAGCCCTAACAAAACATTTTGAATGATCCCTTTCTAGGGAATAAAAAAACCTTTTACTGAAGTGATTAAAGCCAACATTGGAGATGCACATGCAATGGGACAGAGACCAATCACCTTCCTCCGTCAGGTAAGACTACTATAAAATATTATTATTCATTTTTTATTAGAATGCCTTAAAGCTGTCTGATGTAGGTATTAGTATAAATGATTCCCTAGATGCAATTAGACTTAAAATAGTTCTTTTGTAAAGAATTAAAAATCTTCATTTCTGAGCCGAAGTCCTATTGTTTGCTGGTCGTCCTCTTTTAACACAGTAGCTTTCCTTAGTTTCCATATCATTCCCCACCCATACTTTTTCCTGCCACTTCTGTGTTATCAGTCAGCACATTCATTATCAATAATGCTCTTCAAGAAAGGAAGTGGTTATCTTTAAAGAAAAAAGTAAAAGCCTTTCTTCATCTGAGAGAATACTTAGAAATCTGCATGTAGCTGGGTTCAACTACTTCTGCTGTGTCTCATTTTGCACATTTTACCTCTGGGCTAGCTAATTGGTAGGTTAACTCTTAGGAAAGATTACAACAGAATTAATATTTGCATATTATTCCTAAAACATAAATAAGGTTAAAGTGAGTGTTATTTTATTTACTGAGCATCCCTCACACCCTCATGTAAAATCCTCCATCTATAATAATGTAAATTCAGAGAGGTCCAGGACAAACTGAAGCCTTATCAAACTGAGGGTCTAGGTGATGAGACTATAAAATTGAGCTATGCTGCAAACTAGGGAGACCTGAGCTTCTTATAAGATATATAAATGTATTACAGGTTATTCCAATGTTATTAAATTAAATGGGAAATCCTTTCTCCCTATGACTTTGTGCACACATGGATTAATTCATTGTCATTGTCCCACAAGGTGACAACAGTCATATCCATATCCAACGATATCCATATTACACCATGTAAGCATAAATGTGAGGGAGACTGGAATAAATTAAGCTGATCTCAAGAGAGACCTCTGAATACTTTGTGTCTTACATTCCTTCATTAACTTAATTCTGCTGGGTTGTGTTTCTACTTTTACTATGTCCTATATCACCACTTCTTTTTTTAATTAAATATTTCCCATGAATTCAAATCAGTAAGAACTAGAAGTTATTTTGGGGAAGGATTATTAGAACATGCTGCTATGACTTCAAAATTTGATTGTATTTTTCAGTTCTGCTCCATATTTAAAGTCTTGATTTCTTGTCAATAAAAGTGGGCAAGTAATACACAAAGAGTGGAGGATAGAGCTGCTTAGAGATAACATAGGAATAATTAACTGTGCTTTACTGTGTTTGCACTATGCTTAGCTCACCTGGAATCTTCACTGTCTGTAATACAAATAGTTAATATTTCCAGAACTGTTTTTATCAGCTTAACTTGGAACCTGATAAGATTTTTTTCTCTTCTGTGAGCACAGCCCTTAAAAAAAAAATCAACTGCAAACTCTGAATCAATAACCTGTATTTTAAATTAGTCAGTATTTGTGATCTTCATTTCCAAGGAAAGTTAACATAATATCATCAAATTAAAATAACCATTGAAAAGTGGCCAACTGACATTTTCTTGGCACTCCAGGTAGTGGCCCTGTGTACGTACCCAAACCTGTTGGACAGCCCCAGCTTTCCAGAAGACGCCAAAAAGCGCGCCAGGCGGATCTTGCAGGGCTGTGGAGGGAACAGCTTAGGTAAGGCTCTGTTCCAGTCACTCCTGTTGGTGTTAGAAACAACAGAGGTGGTTTCAGTATCTGCAGCTGATGGGGGCAGGTTTGCAGTGTGACCTGTGGGTGGTGACCAATGGTGCAAATTTTTTGGCGGGACTTGTCACAGAGGAGAAGGTGAGGGTTATACATCTGTGGAGCCCTTGCCACAATAACATCTAGGCATAACTCTAAATGGAATGCTGAGATATTTTTTGTACCAGGAAAGTGGCAGAGAGTACTAATGAGGCTCTGTTCTGTTGGTATGACATTTCAGTCCAGGGCTCTGTGTCTCCTACTAAGACTGGATGGAAGTTTTACAGTTTTACCTTCTCTAGTTGTTTCTCTGCCAAGGAGTCCACTGTCCCTGTAATGCTGGTGTCAACAAACAATACATGTCCATCTCAGCTGATCCAGTGCACACTCCTGGATCTTAATTTTGACCCATCAGTTCAAGTATGTTTTCTGGGGTATCAGGAACTCAGATACCAAGGTGATAATCCTCTGCAAAAGGAAAGCTACACTGCTGAAAGGTGGTAGTCTTTTACCTAGATGAGATAGTTTTAACTGAAGGTGTCAAAGCTCTGTTTCTCCAGCATAAAATAACTCTTGAAAGAACTACAGAGCTCTGTTCTTCAACCACTCTTCCTACAAGAGTGCACGTCATATCCACATATGTACAAACTTTGCATATTTAGTAGAAAGGAAATGGAAGAGACAATTTCTTTCTCATCTAGTGACTATGCTGGCTACCTGTAACTGGCAAATGCCATGAGAATTTCTACTCTGCAGATACTGCTACAGCTGCTGGGTGCAGCAAAGAATCTGGCACACAACCTTCTTTCAAGTAGGCAAACAGTGACCTTTCAGAGGACTTACTACAGTAATTGGCATATTTCTTAATCTTTGTGATTGCAGTGCCTATTTGCACTGGTATATTTTAAGAGTAGGTGCTATGAAACTTAATAAAATAAACAAAACATGGACTATTCCTAACAACACAGCCTAATACAAAATGTATTTTATCTTCACCTTCTTTGTGTTGGTTTGTCTTTTAATGTAGACCATTACAAACACATTTATCAAAACTGAGAAGTTCCTCTAGCTCAACGAATCCCTTTCCTGTCTTACTTTGGAGCAGTAAATCCATGTAGTACTGTTACTGGGGATACATTTGAATTTTGACTCAGTCTTTCCTTGTAGTGATTCTCAAATTTAGGGATGTGGAAGAAGTTCTCAGAATGAGCAGGCTTGGCCCCTTGGTGCTCCCTTCCCCTTAAGGGCGTGGTGGCGTGGGACACCACAGCCCCATGTTGGAGGAAAACGTAAGGAATTCAGCCTTGCATAATATTTCAGAAATATGTTCCTTTTTTTCAGAAGATCCCACATTTCCCCTAATTTCTGTTAGCTCAGTAGATTCTGAGGAAGTAGACCTGAAACAATTGCAATATTCAAATAAGATGATATTTCTGAATACACACTGTTAATTTGAGTGGCTAAATTGAGGTTCTGTAAGTAACTGGAGTCTAAATGTTTTTTAATCTTGAAATTATTTATGCCAAGAACAACTGTACCTCTAAATTCCTGACAACTAAAACCATTTTACTGATGTGCTGTACTGGTTTCTGCCCCCTCTCCAACCTCCCTGTCTCCAGTATGGTGTGTCAGCCCCTCCTCTTGGCCTCTGGAGCTCATCAGCCTCTGTACAGCATCCCAAAACTCGCAGCTGGAGTCACAGGGGTGTGCAGCTGAATGGAAGTCACCCCTATCACTTTGTTGGTAGTCTGACAACTTACTGCTGTTCTCTTCATGGCTGGGAAGGAGAAATTGCCTTTCTTGTCAAAAAGCAAAGATTAAAAACTGGCCTGGCTGTGTTGTGTTCAAAACCTTATTTTTCAACAAATTTGTCAATCCAACACAGAGGTGAAATCACTACATACGGTCAAAGCCATTTAAAGCATCGCACGCATATTTATACCAGCCTATTTAAAGGTATTAATTGTAAAGTTAATATGAATATGAGATTTCCTCTGAAACTGAACTAGAATTCCCTCACTTCCAATGAACATTCATTTGGCAAAACCCTACTCGTGGTTTTGAGTCTCACTACTCCCAGGACATGTATGAAGGCTCGGATGTGTCCTCAACTTCTCTTGTGTCCAAACACTCTGGGATTCAACTGACACCACTTACTTTGCATGTGGGATAACTGGCATATCTTTCCAGGCATTTGAGACATCCCTCCTATATATAAAAATACATAATATATGCAGCTTTTTGGGTTGGGTTTAGTTATTTGCATCCCACAGTGCAAACACGGGTTCTAGTCAAAGCCATCAACTGAGTGCAAGTAAGTGTAGAAGTACAGTGCAATTAAATGTTCTGTATGTCCTCAGAGGGGTAGGACTCAGCACCCAATGGAGCACAAGACAGAATGACAGCTTAGGTTTGTTCTCCTCCTTTAACAGCATCCTCCTGGCTGTGGTCAAAGACCCGTGTACAGACCTAATATAACTTCTAGTCCTGTAAAAGTAAACGTTTAGGGCATCAGGGAACTTTGTGCCCTGAATCACCATTTTGTCCCGTGCAATTGTGCAGTACTTGCAAAGGTTCTTTGTCTTTTTAAATCATGCTTTCACAGAAGTCCTACCAGGCAGACTACTAGCAGATAACTGAGTGATAAGAGTTAAGTCAGGCATAATTATTCCACTTCACCCAACAAGCAAAGAAGATTCTTCAGCTTCCTGACAGTGTTCTAAAATAGATGTACACTTGTCACTTCTTTGTCCATCAGTCTTAGGCTTCATAGCTTGAATTCATTCCTCACCTTTGACCTAGGCTTATTTTTACTCTGTGTTTGTTGCACATTCTCAGCAGTGATGCACACAGGCACCTAAGATCTCATTTTATTTACGATTATTAGTTGTGGTCTGTAAAATGCATGTGAGATTGGGGTGATTCTAGACATTTCTGCTGAAAAATGGTTGTGGGAGATGCTGTGGGGGAAGGAGAGAAGCAGTTTAGGATTTTTTTGGTTTCAGACTGTGGGAGAAAATGATATGTTATTTTCATGTTGCAAATAAAACCCTTGTATTTATCATGGATTGAAAGAAGTTACTTTCTACTGCACATACTACCTCTGTTCTTTGTTCCCATTACTTAAATAGGAGTTTGTTTACATTCAGGAGTGCTTCCAACATAAAGAAAACAACTGAAAGATAGTAAAAATGAGATTGTTGTCCTAGTTTGCAAAATAGGCTTGAAATCATGCTTTTTACCAATCCAGTATCTTATTTTTGTATTTTAGTGATACTTATTGTATTTGTCTACTTCCAAATTAGTTCTTTTGCTTTATGAACAGACCAGCTCCCTTTCCTCCTCCATGGAAAAAAAGCAAACCTGTCCTGGGGATCCATATAAATATGGCTCACATGTACAAACTACTCCATACAATAGTAGCTCAGGAGTTTTGCTAGCAAACAGAAAATCTGACGTACATTGCACTCAACTGTCATCTCATTCTGTATTTTTCACAGGATCCTACACTGCCAGTCAAGGTATAAATTGCATCCGTGAGGATGTTGCTTCATACATTGAAAGAAGGGATGGAGGGGTTCCTGCAGATCCAGATAACATTTATCTCACCACTGGGGCAAGCGATGGCATTTCGGTAAGTGTTGAAATGAAGCCTGCCCCTTCTTGGTACAAACTGTAGCTTATCAGTTACCTCTGCAAATACAGATCCCTGTTGAACCTCTGGTCTCACAAATTCCTGTGAGTTTGGTCTGGCAGATACTGAAGCCACATTCAATGAATATCCAATACTGTGAACAAACCAGTGAACCCCTTGTGTGAATGTCAGGAGCCAGCTAAGAAGCATGTGCAAAGCCTCTTAGTATACATTAAATTGTACCTTTCTTTAAAGGTAATATGAAATGAACTACAGGTGCCTAGATATAAATTTAGAAGATTCAGTGCATTCAGATTAAATAATGGTTGTTCTCAGTGGTTAAGACACATAAACACTGAAGATTAGAGGGTATCAGTCTTTGGCAGAGGGAAGAGGGAATGACCTCAGAGGTGGTAAGTCTCAGCTCTTCTTCCAAGTAAACTCTTCTAGTGCAGATCAATGCCAGTGAAAACCCCGAAGATTTATTTATGTGTTTTAGTTTGTTTGAGAAAAACTTCAGGTCTTGGATTCAACCAAGGTTCAAAGATGGTCCTCAGTTAAGACAGGAATAGCAGTCTCTCTCAGACCGCTCCTTTCCACAGGCACGTGTGCTGATAGTCCAGCAGCAGCTTGGCTTTTAGGAAGGCAGTGTGTTGGTGAAGGTGATTTTTCAAGGGACATCTAGTGGCAGAGCCCAGAATGACAGCGATCCGGCAGGAGCAGCTCTCCAGAGGTCTGCAGTCACTGGCTTTCCAGAGTTTCTGACACTGGCAGCTTGTCAGGAATGGCAGCGCAGCACATCTGATCTGCACCATGCTGATTTGATTTCACCACTGATGTAAAGTCAGCACTACAACGAGTCTCATTCTTTGGCCCTTCTAGAGATAAAACAACTATTGTTTCACACCTCGGGGGAGAGAGGGTGTTAAGGAGTTTTTAAATATGCATTTGGTCCTGATTATATGTTTTGGATGCTTGGTATTTTTAAACTTATGGTGGGTACAAAATTATGTTGATTATAAATCATTAGCTTAGCAGCTGGGTATGTGATGAGAGGCACAGAACAGCAGATTTTGTACTAGAACCACAAAGAAACTAAAGGATACTGCTGCTGAGAGAAAAGATATTTTTGGGTTTAGATGCCAATTACATGCTGATAAGGATGCTTGCTTTGATTGCACCTGTACTTCAAAATTTTCCCGTGGTTATAAAGGCAAGAAATCTCTCTGCTTCCTGCCCCTCATGTTCTGCTTTTTTTTAATTCACATGTTAAAAGCCTCCACATCACACAAACATTGGGCACAAGGAAATTGTCTGGACTGACCTCAGCACAAACACTACCTTTCTGCTTGTATCTTCTGGGCATAAGCTACATGTGACTTTATTTCCATTCCAAGACATGCAGACTTTGGTCTCTTCTGTTACTTGAAAATGAAAACATAATTGCTTCTAATGTAAAACAGGTTTCTCTGTTCCAAGGGAGAATCTGCACAGGCCCCAGTTCTAATATCTGGTTTTATTTATTGGTCTCTTGTGGTTAATGAGATAAAATGAATGGAAGGCAATGAGCAGGAACTAGCTAAAGCTTCTTGGCATACAGGAGGGCAGAGCAGAAAAATCATGATCTTGATATTCCTGTTTCCAACTTGCCCTCTAGCCTTGTGCTCAGAATGTTTTTCCTAAATTTTGCAGTTGATCAGGCACGATCTTTGGAAGTTATGACATGAGAGGATTCCATTGAGTTCAGACCATCCTCACTCGGCCAGTAACAACTTGAAATAAATAATTCTCTTTGACTATCTGCTTCTAGGACAGAAATCCACCTTAACTCTACACTTTTTTAGGAAGGAAGTTTAGTACCTTATTCCAGAGTATATTATTAATTCTGGTGTGTGACATTTTTTATTTTTTTAATTCCAACTTTTTCCGCAGGCAATTTTAAAGATCCTGATCTCAGGAGGTGGCAAATCCCGAACAGGAGTGATGATTCCTATACCCCAGTATCCCTTATACTCAGCAGCCATCTCTGAACTGGATGCTATCCAGGTGAACTACTATTTGGATGAAGAAAATTGCTGGGCTCTAAATGTGAATGAACTTCGCCGTGCCTTGAATGAAGCTAAGGCATATTGCAATCCAAAAGTCCTCTGCATCATCAACCCTGGAAATCCCACAGGTCTGTAGGAATTTTGTTTAAGGAAGGGGTTTTAAGACAATTTTCTTTCCTTTTTCATTCATTTGACATTGCAGGCAAATCCTAAGTACATATCAAATATGTTGAGCTGAATTCCAGAGATCAGTGCTCTAAGTAGGACAGTATGCTTTACTTTTAGAAACATATTTTCAGTATCGTGGAACTCCAGAAAGGAGGGAGCAGATTCACTTCACTTTGATCCCATTTGAAGCTACTGCTTCCACTGAAGTTTTCCAGACTTGTGAAATGACTTTCAGTCACTTTTGGTCTTTAGGAAAGATCTTGTCTCTGGCATGGCCTGTAGCCTCTTGGTTTCTGAGAGGCAATGACTGTAATAACTCAGAACTCAGTGGCAAGCCTCCCTCAGAACTTAGCTTTTTGAGTAGTTAAGGTGGATTGGTGAGAAGCCAGCTCCCACCTAACCATCATGCAGTGAGCATTTACAATGATTAGCTATATATATAGCTATATATTAGCTATACACAGAATACTCTCAATAAGTCCTTGATTGATTACTGTATCTCACACTCCCTTTGCTTGAGATGGACTAAGTTACCTTGTACCATAATTATTACAACAATGCTCCTTAATTTCATACCTAGTGATCTGAATTCTAAAGTTCAATAGCACTTTTCTGAGAAAGAGGGATATCTTCTTGAAAAGTTGGTAATCTAAGTAGGTGAGGGTGAAAATATTTGTATGTGTATACTCCACTAACTCTCTTCTTGCTTTAAAAATCAAACTACAGGACAGGTGCAAAGCAGGAAGTGCATTGAAGATGTGATACACTTTGCTTGGGAAGAGAAACTTTTTCTTCTGGCTGATGAGGTAATGGAATAATCTGTTCTCTCAAAAGCACAGCTAAGAATACTCATATGAGGTATAATTTTGTTTCATGTGTGGTATTGGTATTAAGTACAGGGAACAGACTCTCTGTTATCATATTGAGACATGAACAGACATGCAAGATTCTTAATATCAAAGGATCAGTATAACAGGTAGCTTGATCTGGGTTTGAACTAGAGAGAAAGTGTAGGGGACACAAGGGAGAACTTTGCTGGAACAGACCTAAAAACCTACGTGGTGCTCAGACCACTTCAAATGGGAGAAACAGAAGGAGAATCAATTGAAACATACAAGTAAAGGTTAAATCATACAAAGAAGCTCGCTGTTCTTCCAAAGGCCCAGCCTTTATCACATCAGATAAAAAGTATCATTACAGTAACTATTACTTAACAAAGAACCTTGTGTCTTCTGACAGCTTTTAAGTTTTGAGTGTAAGGACTGTTTCTTCAGATCTGCCTCTCTAAAAGGCCATGTTTTATCATTAGTTGGGGGAACAGAGCACATTAATGTCTTCTGACTGTTCAGGTTTACCAGGACAATGTGTACTCTGAAGGATGCCAGTTTCATTCTTTCAAAAAGATTCTGTATGAGATGGGACCCGAGTACTATAACAATGTTGAGCTGGCCTCTTTTCACTCCACCTCTAAGGGATACATGGGCGAGTAAGTCTGATTTAGTTTTTTTTTTATTTCATCTTCCTCATTAATCTGGTTGGACAGCCCTTTCATATTACTGACCTGAAGGTAATCCACCATAATTAATCCTCTAATAATTTTAACTAAAGACTATTAAGAAAAGAAAAACAAGCACAGAGTAATGGATTAACTCAGTGGTTTTTAAAGTACCAAATAATAAGTGTATTTATTTCAGACACCTAATGCCTCAGTCCCACAAAGGTGAAATCCTACAGTCCCAATCTGGACCTGTGATAAAGGAAAATTGGCCTCCAACATTCAAGGGAACAGCTCAATAATCACTGGGATATTACAAATGTTCGGGTTTGGTTATTTTGGGGAGGAGGACGTGGAAGAAAAAGAATTTTTTGATTAAATGTATGCTGCTACAGCCATATGCTCTTGTTCTGAAGATAAAAGATCCATGTTAATTGTTAACTTGCCTACCAGGGAAGCTGCATGTCCACCTTTATCTCTGTATGGGATACTAGGACTTAATGACATGTCATGCAGCTCCATCTTAAAGCATTATCAGTGTGGCAGCTGTTTCAACAAACTGTATCTTACCTATTGTGAGATTCTCATCAATTGTCTTTCCACTTCTGCAGTCATTTGCACTGTTTTGTTGTATTTATAGACTTGAGGCTAACCAATCTCTTCTGTTCACTTTGTCACAGATGTGGCTACAGAGGAGGTTACATGGAGGTCATAAACTTGCACCCAGAAATTAAAGGACAGCTCGTTAAGCTGCTCTCTGTTCGCCTTTGTCCTCCAGTCTCGGGACAAGCAGCCATGGATATTGTGGTGAATCCTCCAGTACCTGGAGAAGAATCTTATGCACAGTTCATAAAGGTCAGCAATAACATGCTTGTTCTTTTGTTCATTTCCCAAACCTATCCTAAGTATTGGGAACTCAAATTATGCACAGAGACCAAAGAGTCTTCTTTCCTTTCTCCTTACACAATCTGGTATTAACACCAATTTACAGAACTATTCAGTGTATTTAAAATTAACTCAGTATGACATTTAAAAATACTAGAAAGGCATTATCAAATCAGCTTTCTTGCTGATAAATTCAACATTTTTCCTGTGTTTACCATGTCAAAAGGTTTACTAAATAAGATTTGCTGTTACTAAAATCTGAACAGGAATATAAGTTTAAATAAAGTTATAAAATAAATTTTTTTCTTAAATATCCAGTGGCTGTATATACTGAGAAACATGAAAATCTGTATTGAAGTATACATATAATTTCTCACTTGTAAAAATGAAGCTCAGTCTGGCTTAAGATATTACATTTTCAAGTCAAATCAAAGGTTCAATTAACATGGTCTCTAAAACTAGCCAGGAGTGGATGCTGAGGAAGAAGACTCTAAGAAGAGGGCACACATATAGAGACTTCTGCAGGTTATTGTTTGTCTGCAACACTGTAATTGTACCCTGCTAAAGCCATTTTTGCACTGCAGTTTTTAAGAGCACAACTGGAATTTGGAACATGGTTTGCTCTAACAGCTCAGCAAAGCCCTACCACTGTTTCATTTGGGGAAGGCCTTTTGAAACATCATCATTTCTCCTGGTGTTTTTATTGCTACTTGAAATGTGTCCAACTGAACACCTTCCTTTTAAACAGGAGAAAGAATCTGTTTTGAACAATCTTGCCAAAAAAGCCAAACTAACAGAAGACATGTTTAACAAGATCCCAGGAGTCCACTGCAACCCCCTTCAAGGAGCTATGTACGCGTTCCCACGGATCTTTATTCCTTCCAAAGCCATTGAGGAAGCAAAGGTCAGTCAGTCATTCTTACCCCAATCCATTTTAACCTCCTCTCACCTGTGCCTGCCACTTCTAATGTTGAACTTTGATTCCAGAGATGGAGTACAAAAGCAGTATTTCATGGGCTGTGTATGATCGTAAATATAACATGACCTTTACTTGAAGAGAGGAAACCAGAACAGATCATTTCATCCCAGTGCTAGGGCTCCCAGGCTGAGTGTGCCCAGGGACACTGGTGTTTAAGTCACACAAGTAGCTGGCCTTGTGCAGTTCCAAATTGCTGCCCATGCCTGGGTTAAGGAGACCAGCATGTGTGAGTGGCAGTGTGCTACTGACCCTACAACAGAAGCCCCATTCACCAGGAATGGGAAAGAGGGATGGAGTTTTCCTTACAAATTTCACCTTTTTGCCTTTGGGACAGTAACCTATGTTAATAAATGATATCTTTCTCTTCCTCAGTAGAGCTCTGAAACCTAATTTGTAATATTCATTTTGTAAAGGGAATTTTATTAGCACAGCTGAGAACAAAAATAGGGGTGTTTTTCAGCTGCTTATTTGATTAGGTATATAACCTGTACATATTTAAGAACATCTCATAGTTATTAATCAGGGGACTTCCTAGGCAGCAGATTATTCTGGGGGAAAAAAATAGTAACTGCCAACAGAACTGGAACACACAGTTCTCAAATTAATTTAATCTTATCAAATGTCAGTGCCTCAGATTTTTCCAAGTACAACTTTCAGACTTTTGACAAAAGTTACAAGCAAGTCAAGGGGAATAACAAAATTACCTAAACCCTTTCTTTTGAAGTGAGTTTTTGTGTAAGTTCTTCAGCTCTGTTCCTCCATGAAGTAGTTATTTAATTCAGTGTGAACTGTCCCATTAGCATTTGTTCCTCATCTTCCTTAGTAAATTGAGTAAGAAACTAATAATGTAACATTAGGTTTCAGGGGGAAAAAAGCAATAATGAAATTCTATATATTAGGAATATTTTGACTTCAATAATTCCAAGGCATCCATTCCTGTAGGCTCATAAAATGGCACCTGATATGTTCTATTGCATGAAACTTCTGGAAGAGACTGGAATATGTGTTGTACCTGGAAGTGGATTTGGCCAGAGAGAAGGAACCTACCATTTCAGGTACAGTTTCTGTTTGTTTAAAAGCAAATTAGCAGTAGTAAGCAAAGTATCATCCCAGTTCTTTCTCTTCTGATTAAATACAAGGATTTTTATTTAAATTTATGTTGTCTCAGTTGCTAGTGGACAGTTTCTGTGGACTGACAGCAAGGTCAAAGACCTGGTCTGCGAGATGAGCTATACAAGTTTTTATGGTATTTTCACAGCTTGCTGACATAATTTTATTCTATTTTTACATACTGGCATTTGAAATGCCTTCTCCAGGAATACAAACAACAGTAATAGTTTAGACTTTAATTTTAAAGTTGGCTCTGGAATTACTAAAATTGCCCTGCATTCTTTTGGGGGGAGGAGGCCATTAAACTGTGTTTCCATATGGAGAAACTGCATGAAAAATGCAGTATCTTCCCTATGAATCTGCTCCTTAAACATTCTGTATAACTTTACTAAAACAAGATGTTGAACTAAATATTCTAATACCAAAACTATTGCTTTTGCTTCCAATAAACAGAACTTTGCTCCAGCAAAGCTGCTGATAGCTAGAATTTATCACGGAATTTAGTCTTCCTCAGTCTGAAACAACACAGCAGAGAGGGTATCTTTAGCCTTGACAGTTGTGCAACACAGCCAGCAGGTTCAGATCCCTGGGCACCTACAGCTCCAGGAAAAATCTAGAGAGTCCATTTCTGCACCAGTGTGGGAAAACCATTGTGTTCTGTGGGCCTTGCAAACAGCCTGGCATCCACACCCCATGGGATTTTCAGGGTATGCAGAAGAAGGGGAAAAGGGACTAAAACTTGCAGAATGGGATGTTGCATTGTTTTAATGCTTCTGAACTCAGTTTTCAATTAAAGAAAAAAATGTGCATTTACTCATAACTGACAACTCGTAAAGCTCAAAAAACTGGGTATCATTTGGCATAACTGCCCAATGGTGGAAACTGAGTTGCTGTTATTTCTTACTTATAATCTACACCACTCGAAAGAAAAAATAACAGTTCTTGAACTCCTGTACTCTAACCAATAGAAACAAATTGCTCTAGTTTAATAGTATAGTTCAATTAAAATATAAATGCAAAAAAAGAGAGAATCGCATCAAAACAGATGTTAAACTTAGCATGTTACTTGCTGTGCCTTGAGATTAATCAAGATCTGTGCAAAGATCACAGTTTAGTTGGTTCCAAAGATAATATGGGATGTTTTTTTTATTTCTTTAAATATTATTTTTCAGAATGACCATTCTTCCTCCAGTAGAGAAGCTGAAGATCCTACTGGAGAAAGTGAAAGACTTCCACATAAAGTTTCTTGAAAAATATGCATGAAACTACTGTGGCTTTTCCCCCCTCATCCCCTCCCCTTCAAGGCAAATGCAGACAATGAACAATGATGTGCTGAGAATGTGCTGTTTATCTAATTTAACTAAATTCAAAATAGATAGAACCAGACTAAGATACTGCTACAACTTATTGGACTATTAAAGTTATGTCTGGTGTAGAAGACATTGTTACACCAAGTTTGTTTTTTTTAAGGGGAAGGGGAAGAATGTGAAGAAAGCAGTGAGAAGAAGGAGTCAGTAAATGTTTTTGTGCCTTGATTGAAAGTTACATTTGTGAACTTATGACTCAATAGATTGGGGAAGGGAATTGTTCATTAAAATTACTACAGTCATGTGGTAAAACAGAAATGCCAAGTTCAATTGTTTAGATAGGAATTTGTTTCCCATCTTAAAATTCTACTAAACAAAAATCCAAATTCCTACATTATAGGTATTGCTTGGTTTAATTTTTGTTGTTTTTGTTGTTAAGTGTGAAATGTTCTCCAAACCTGATCAAGCATGTAGGGACAGTGTGCTTATTTAAAAGAATCTTCAGCAGATGTGTGCAGACACCTTTGAAATTCTGCTGAAAAGAAATCCTGCCAATCCCAGCGTAGTTGGAATGGAATATACAGTTTTGATCAGAGGAGTGAACGTGGTGTCTGCTTGAACCATATTTTTATGAAACTGAAACATAACAAGGAATACAATCTTCTTCTTCCTGTGCTATTCAATGCATGATCCCAGCATAAGAGCACTGAACACCTCCTACCATAACAACTCCAGGAGTCTCCAGTTAACCCACATCTTTTATACACATGGAACACAGTAAGTTACTGTCTCAAAGCAGATGTGAGTACAGTCAATCCTTTCAAGTAGGGTAAAACAACCCTTTCAGAACCGCTCTGTCTGTGGGGAACATTTGTTTGGAAACATCACACAGCCCCTCTAGCTGGCCAAAATCCAGCTGGAACTTGCAAGGACTGCCATGCAGGAGAAATGCTGGGGCTGATTTCTTATGAAGGGGAAGGTATTTAAAGGAAAATGCACCATCATTATCATTAAATCACCAAGCATAAAGATAATCATAGTACAGCTGACACTTAAATCTTCCACAGTCCTACTGCTGGCTGAATGATCCTGAGTGCTTCTCAAAGCCCAGCTGAACAAGGTGGCTGTACAGGAGTACAGCTGAGTGACTCCACTAATCTCTGCCAGCTTTGCTGCAAAACAAAGGACAGCTTCTGTTTCTCTAGAGCTGGAAGCTGGACACCTTCTGCTAGCTCTGATGAAGGGCTAAAGGAACAGAGCTTTCAGTATTCAGATGTGAAAGCATTAGCATTTGTCAGGCTTAGGCTCAGCATTTACAGAGTTTATTAATCAAGAATATCACATTCAATCTAGTCATTATTAAGTCTAAGTTATTATTTAGAAGTAAACTCATTTTAATGTCTACTGGCACTTTGTGAGGCTGCTGTTGTAGCTGGTTCAACACCCTGTGCTGATCCAGCTTACTAAAGCCAAGGGCTAGAGAAACACCATCCAGATAAACCTGTGCCAATTTATCATGTGAGGAAGATGAGACGTTGCCAATAATTGTCCTTGCCGCAGCAGCCCCAGTCTATGAGCCAGCATCAGCAGTGGGTGACCTTCTCACAGTTCCTTACTGAGGCCTGTGAGAAGAATTTATTCCTCTCAATCACCTGCCAGGGGTCACAGGTTATGGATGAAAATGGCATGGTTCCTACACAAAGCTGCTGTGGAGGATTGGTGAAAAAATTACATTTTTCTCCTCAGAGCAGTGCACTTCTGGGAGGAGAGCACACTGAGAACACTTATGCTGCTACCATCCATTGAGAAACACAACCTGTCAGAACTCTCCACTTGGCATCCTTAATATGCACTAATAAAACAAACCCAGAAAGCAAAACCGGGGGAGGAGGTCAGAATAATGATGTGAAAATAAGACAAACAGCACTTTCCTACTCTAGGAATGTGTCCAAATCAGATCTGGCTTTGGACTCTTAATGCAGTGTAGATTGAAACTAAGATCTAACAATGGGAGTTAGAATATTTTTTATATTTTTGTAACTACAGCTTTTTCAGGGGGTAGTATTTGTAATCTAGTAAGTCAATAGATTTTATATTTGCCTTGCATTTGCACCTGATACTTCTGGAAAAAAATGTAAAGGTTTACAAGTTTATAATGATAATTTACAGGTGTGAAAGGCTTTTTGTTTTAAGTTGGGACAGCAATTCTTACACTTTTGAATCAAAATATAATGGCATAAACTGAGTTTTTTCTAAACATTCTATTATGGTGCCTTTTCTGTTTCTCGATAACAATAAGAGATAACAATTTATTCTCGATGCATCTCATATGGAAGGGTGGTGATTTCTATTGTCCATCCACGATATTTGTATGTATTGTGATAAGATTAATGTGCATTTTTGTGGAACAATCCTGTAAACCTAAGACAAAAAGGCGTGTTTTTCATGTCTTTGAAATATTTCATTAATAACAGACAATCCTTCCTTTCAAATGCATGCTTCTAGGTTTGATCTTCCTCCAGGTGCTCCTTATAACAGTATTTCAGATGTATGAGACTTCCAAATAATAAAGCACATGTTAAAAAAGCGGTAATACTTCTCCATTTTCTATGTCACTGGAGCAACACCAGCTGGATTGGACTATGACACATTTAATCCCATGTTCAAACCAGTATTTACTAATATTTAGTACCCATGTACCAGATCGTTAATTTCTGCATCACTCCAGTTTATGGACTTGACGTTTGTCCAACTTATTACCACACAACTATTCCCTACCAGTGCAGAACTGTAAATAGAGATGGTCTTAGGCAAGTTTATGCTCATAATTAATTCTATAATGGAAGGAGTTGTAACCAGGAGTCAAGCAAGCCAGACTTCTTTCTTCACAGAAAGGATCAGCCAGGCAGCTGAGGCTGATCAACTGTGTCCTGAAAGCTTTGGTGAGGGGTTTGTTTGGTGCTGTCTTTTCAAAAAACTTCTTACATGGCTTGTAGAATTAAACTTACAGAGCAACACTATCTTGTGTTTTTGCAGTGACACCTTAGAATTACTTTAGTGGTGTTTGTTTGGTAATTTCAAAGAAAACAAAATTTAGGGAAAGGGAAACTGGTCCTGCTTTCGTAAACATGTATGCATATGCCAGAACCACCAAAAGCAGGATATTCTTTTCTTTATATCAGGATTTTGAGTGTTTTCTGGAACAGAAACACTTACCTGTTTGTCTGGAAGGGTTTTTTTTGGGGGGTGTGAGAAGTGGAGTATGTTGTTTGTTTTACAAACAAGAACATGGTCTGATACAAAATGCTTATATTATGAATTTTCAGTCAGATTTTTTACAGCTCTTTTTGAGTGACATAGTCTGTCCCACCTGGCTCAGGAGATGTGCCAGATGCATATGATACAGAAAAAGCTACTCCCTTCAGAGAGCTTGCAGCATCCGTATACACCACATGAAAACCACTAGTGTTTTAAAGCATTATCTAAATGCTTTTTTGCACAGTTCCTTGCTCAAATTTGTACAAAACCGAAGATAGTCATACCTCTGGTATTATTATTTTTATTTAGATACATGCAAGATAAGCTTCTTCAAGGAATTCCATTTTTAACAATATGGATTTTAATATTTTTTATATTTAATACTTGGCGTAGTCACACCTTTTTAGTGTTCCCTGTTACTATGTGTTTATTAAATCCTGACTTCACCTGATTAGAATTTGCACAAGCTGTAACCATTTGCACTGGACAGAGCAGGTTATTCCCTTGGTTAGCTCTGAAACCCTGCATGTTCTGCACACTGACCAGCAGTAATTTAGCTAAACCCAAAGCTGAGCTCTGAAACAGGGCCCTTCCTATGGAGCACAGAGGATTCCCAGCAGCCGTGGAAGCCCTGGCAGCACAAGCACCGCCTGCCCCAGCCCCGGCTCCGGTCACAGTCCCCGGGGATGGAAACGCTCACCTGCTCCAGCGCAGCTCCTGTGCGCCCGGGGCTGCTGCAAACGGGGAACAGCGCCGTTCCTTTGTGCCGCCAGGACCGAGTGTGTGTGTGTCTGTGTGTGTGTGTGTGTGTGTGAGCCTGCCCAGCTCCTGCCAGGGCATAAGGATCATTAAATCGTAGAATCATAGAAAGCTGAGGGGTTGGAATGGACCTTAAAGGTCAGCTTGTCCCTACCCCCCCGCCTGGGCAGGGACAGCTCCCACACGGCCATGTTGCTCAAGGCCTTATCCAGCCTGGCCTTGAGCACTGCCAGGGTTGTGGCATCCACAACCTCTCTGGGTTTCAGTGTCTACCACCGTCAGAATAAATAATTGCTCTCTATTATCTAACCTCAGTTTCCCCCCTTTCAATTTGTACCCATTTCTCCTTGTCCTGTCACTACAGGTGCCAACGCCTGAGGCACCTCCTAGACGGGGCACTCCCCCCCCCCCCCTCCCCTCACNCAACGCCTGAGGCACCTCCTAGACGGGGCCCTCCCCCCCCCCCCCTCCCCTCACGCCGTTCCCTCCCTTCTGACAGAGCCCGGGGACCGCGGGCTTCGCTCGTCCCCCGCCCCGGCGGCTCCCGGCCGCCCCTGCCCGCCCCGGGGGTGTGTCCGGCCGGCCCCGCTCTGGGCGCGGCTCCGGGCACGGCTGGGGCCGGCTG